>JAKVIS010004693.1:0-13419 GCA_033119425.1 Bufotes viridis
AGGAATATTATGAGGAGTTATTATGTTTAATGTGATAATCATCTCTTGCATGCAGAATAAGGTAATGCCAGATCTATGAGGATATTTTATGTTTATAATTGGAGGCGACATGAAAATGTAGGCAGATGAAACATTAATGAACAGTATACATGTTAGGCCAAGATTTAAAATGAAATTCCCAGCACTCCAGTTTAGAGGATGACAGACACATAAAGAGCTGTAATTAACATGGAAAGCATTTACCAACAACTCACCACGTAAGAACACTTAAAAACACCAAACATATGTCATATTTTAAAATTATTGCTGCAGACTTAAATTAATTGATGAAATATTTTAATATGAACAAACAAAAAAATGTTAAAACATCTGTTCGGTGCAGTGTAATTAGATCGGCATTGCTCCCACACGTTTCACCACTAGATGGCAGTGTGGTATCAACTAAAATGGCCCATATAATTAGCTGCTGTAAAAAAATAGAACTGTTTTCCTGTGCACTTAAAGTTTAATGGCTTGGCTATACTTCCTTTGTTCTCTTTGTGTCTCTTTTACCTCAAATGACTTCACTTTCCTGACTAGATAGAAAATATTAGTGTGAGTAGAGAAGAAATGGACAATTACATTGTATCGCTTTTTCGGATATGAATAAAATGTGTTAACTAAACCAATGCAGAGACAAATTAAGCTGAGCATGTGAAATATCATGAAGTTGAAGCTGTTCTGTGGTAATGAGAAATGTTACCATCTCTCTCATTTTCCTGTGTTTTATAACTATTCTAATCCACAGTTGTAATTACTTTTTAAATCACAACGGTCTAGTTTAGATGTATCAGCTACATTTAATGGCAAATTGCAGCAGAAAACTGTTATTACCTTGTTAATGAGACTGATTGTTACAATGGGTCAATTATCTCATTGTGTACAATACATACTAGCAAAATTAGGATAGACAATGGGGGTCATTTATCAAAGATCGTCTTTGATACCCCTGCAGTGCCAGAGGAAGCACCTAATATATGACAAATAAATTAGTCGCATCCTCTGCCAGTCCATGCCCCTGGTTTGAAATCTATTTCAGCCCCTGACTGGAGTACATTCAGAGTCATTTATACCAGTTTATAGTAAATTAGCCCCCCTTCCACAACACACACACATTCCTCACACCTCCCCCGCCACCCCCTAGTGTCAAGGGTGGCATGAAAACGCTGTGTGCTACAAATTTTTGTATCATGGGCATTAAAAAGTCACAAAATGGGGTCTTGCAACTTTTTCATGCCCAAAAATGTCGTAAGGACTCTTAGTAAATGACAACTAATGTGATTTCTCATGACCCTGACTATGTGAAGCTAAAGAGGTGACAGTATTCTGACATTTAATAAATCCATATTTCTTGTATATCATAACATATATTTGACTATTGAACATTAGTTTACAGAGCTATCATAGGGAATGCATATAACACCACTCTAATACTTACCAACATTTCTGTTGGTAAAATCGAGCATATAAGCCTCACCCCTTGGGAACGCCCTATACCCGCTGGTAACACCATTTTATAGATACTGTTTGCATTAGCCCCGCCCATTTTCAGCACAGGAGATCACAAATTTTCTGGGACTGTCTCTGAAAACCAGGGACAGTCCTAGAAACACAGAAACATAGAATGTGTCGGCAGATAAGAACCATTTGGCCCATCTAGTCTGCCCAATATGCTGAATACTATGGATAGCCCCAGGCCCTATCTTATATGAAGGATGGCCTTATGCCTATCCCATGCATGCTTAAACTCCTTCACTGTATTTGCAGCTACCACTTCTGCAGGAAGGCTATTCCATGCGTCCACTACTCTCTCAGTAAAGTAATTCTTCCTGATATTACTTTTTAAACCTTTGCCCCTCTAATTTAAAAACTATGTCCTCTTGTAGCAGTTTTTCTTCTTTTAAATATTCTCTCCTCTTTTACCGTGATGATTCCCTTTATGTATTTAAAAGTTTCTATCATATCCCCTCTGTCTCTTCTTGCTTCCAAGCTATACATGTTAAGGTCCTTTAACCTTTCCTGGTAAGTTTTGTCCTGCAATCCATGTACTAGTTTAGTAGCTCTTCTCTGAACTCTCTCCAAAGTTTCAATATCCTTCTGCAGATATGGTCTCCAGTACTGCACACAATACTCCCAATGAGGTCTCACTAGTGCTCTGTAGAGCGGCACGAGCACCTCCCTCTTTCTACTGTTAATGCCTCTCCCTATACACCCAAGCATTCTGCTGGCATTACCTGCTGCTCTATGACATTGTCTGCCCACCTTTAGGTCGTCTGATATAATGACCCCTAAATCCCTTTCCTCAGATACTGAGGTTAGTACTGTATCACTGATTTTATATTCTGCTCTTGGGTTTTACGCCCCAGGTGCATTATCTTGCACTTATCGACATTAAATTTTAGTTGCCAGATTTTTGACCATTCCTCTAGTTTTCCTAAATCCTTTTCCATTTGGTGTATCCCTCCAGGAACATCAACCCTGTTACATATCTTTGTGTCATCAGCAAAAAGACCCACCTTACCATTGAGGCCTTCTGCAATTTCGCTGATAAAGATATTAAACAAAATGGGTCCCAGAACAGATCCCTGAGGTACCCCACTGGTAACAATACCATGGTCTGAATATACTCCATTGACTACAACCCTCTGTTTTCTGTCCTTCAGCCACTGCCTAATCCATTCAACAATATGTGAGCTCAAGCTCAAAGACTGCAGTTTATTGATAAGCCTTCTATGTGGGACAGTATCAAAAGCCTTACTAAAGTCCAGATAAGCGATGTCTACTGCACCTCCGCCATCTATTATTTTAGTCACCCAATCAAAAAAGTCAATAAGATTAGTTTGACATGATCTCCTGAAGTAAACCCATGCTGTTTTTATCAATCAACCCATGGGTTTTTAGATGTTCCACAATCCTCTCCTTGAGTATGGTTTCCATTAATTTCCCCACTATTGATGTCAGGCTTACTGGCCTATAGTTGCCTGATTCCTCTCTACTACCTTTCTTGTGAATTGGCACAACGTTTGCTAATTTCCAATCTTCTGGGACGACACCTGTTACCAGTGATTGGTTAAATAAATCTGTTAATGGATTGGCTAGTACACCTCTAAGCTCTTTTAATAGCTTTGGGTGTATCCCATCAGGCCCCTGTGATTTATTTGTATTAATTTTGGACAGCTGACTTAGAACCTCTTCCTCTGTAAAGACACATGCATCAAAGGATTCATTAGTCTTCCTCCCTAACTGAGGTCCTTCTCCTTCATTTTCCTTTGTAAAAACTGAACAGAAGTATTCATTGAGGCAGTCAGCTAGTTCTTTATCCTCTTCCATATACCTTCCTTCTTTTGTTTTTAATTTGGTAATTCCTTTTTTTAATTTCCTTTTTTCATTTATGTATCTGAAGAATGTCTTATCGCCTTTTTTCACTGACTGAGCTCATTTCTCTTCTGCCTGAGCTTTGGAAGCTCTTATAACTTGATTGGCCTCTCTCTGCCTAATCTTATAGATTTCCCGGTCATCCTCGTTTTTGGTGTTTTTATACTTGCTAAATGCCATCTTTTTGTTTTTAATGATTTTGGCCACTTCTGCTGAGTACCACAGTGGTCTCTTCCTTTTTTTGCCTTTACTGACAAGCCTAATGCACTTTTCTGTTGCCTTCAGTAGTGCCAATTTTAAGTAGTCCCATTTCTCTTGGACTCCATTGAAATTGTTCCAGTCTGATAGGGACTCGTATACCACTGATCTCATTTTACAAAAGTCTGTTTTCCGAAAATCTAAAACTTTTGTTTTTGTGTGAAGTGACTCAGTCACTGTACTTATAGTAAACCTCACTGACTGGTGATCACTGGATCCTAAGCTTTCCCTACAGTGATATCAGATACCAAATTGCCATTTGTGAACACCAAATCTAAAATGGCCTCCTTCCGGGTTGGCTCCTCAACTACTTGCTGTAGAGATAATCCCAGTAGGGAATTTAGAATGTCTGTACTCCTGGCAGAACTAGCTATTTTGGTTTTCCAGTTTATATCAGGAAGATTAAAGTCTCCCATAATGACAACTTCCCCTTTCAATGTCATTTTAGCCATTTCCTCAACTAGTAGATCATCCAATTCTTTGACTTGGCTTGGTGGTCTGTATATGACACCTACACGAGTTACCTTATGATTACCAAGCTGCAACGTAACCCAAACTGACTCTAAATTGGTTTCGCTGGCTTCTATTAGATTAGATTTTATGCTATTTTTCACATATAGGGCCACTCCACCCCCTTTCTTGCCTTCTCTGTCTTTCCTATATAGAGAGAACCCAGGTATTGTTATGTCCCAGTCATTACTCTCATTGAACCATGTCTCAGTAACAGCCACTAAATCTATATTCTCAGATGCCATTACAGACTCAAGTTCGTTGATCTTATTCCCTAAACTGCGAGCATTTGTAGACAAGACTCTCAGCTTGTCATTTCTTATCCTATCAGCTCCTGGCATCTTCTGGCATTGTTTTTCGGGGGCAGCCGAACTGATGGATTGTCTCTTTGTGCCCCCTTTCCTAGTTTAAATGTTCCTTAGCAAAACTTTGAACTGTTCACTGAGGACATTCGTTCCCTTGAGAGAAAGATGCAAACCATCTTTCTTGTACAGTTCTTTTCCATTCCAGCTAGAGCCAACATGAGACACAAAGCCAAATCCCTGGTTCAAACACCATTCACCAAGCCATGCATTGAATTCCTTAATACGCAACTGCTTGTCATGCTGACGGTTATGCACAGGCAGAACTGCAGAGAATGAGACAGTCGATGCAATCTCCCTTATATCATTACCAAGTGTGTGAAAATTTTCCTTCACCTTTGAAACTTCATTGCAAGCCAGATCATTTGTCCCAATATGGACAATAACATCCACCTCTTTTTCCATTTTTGCTTGCTTAATAATGTTAAGGATATCGTCGTCTGTCCCTGCTGGCAGTAGCACCAGGGAGACATCTCACAAAACCATTTTCATTAAACTTCACACCTCTTATGATAGAATCGCCCACCAATAGCTGCTTACTATTAGTACTCACTATGTCCTTTTGTCTTTGTCAGTAGTCTTGCATACCTTAGGCATAGGAGATGATTGTTCCTCGCCCACTGTGCCTAAGCCATCCTCCATGTTGCTCTTGCATTCTGAAAGTGCTGCAAATGAATTACAGAGAGCCACAGACTGTGGGACCTGGCAAATTCGGGACACTTATCTCCGTTCCATTCATATGCATATGGTACACTAGATTTTCTCTTGATCTCCATATGAATCCATTACAAACAAAAATTATCTTGTTCCATTGGAGGCTGAATAAATGTATGGTAATCTTCCAAATAATTTATCATGCCTTTACTCCAGAATTCTGGCTTTAAAAAGTCGCAAAATATGGCTTTTGCAACTTTTTGCACTTTCTTACACAAAAATGATGGGACTATTTATGCATTTTTGCACCACTCACTCCAGTTTGAAATATGGGTGGGAGACGCACATGGCTAGCTATGCTAATGACTTTCACTCCAGATTTATCATTTAGACTTTTTAAAAACTCGCAAAAAGTTGCAATCTCACCCAGTAGGAGGGTGGAGTAGGAAAACTGGAGTAGCTTTTCATGGCAAAGTGTTACCCTCAGTTCACACTTGCGCGTTTACTAGCGCATTCGAACGCGCTGTAAAATGCATAACTGATGCAAACCAATGCTTCCCTATGGGACTGGTTCACATTTTCGCGTTTTACAGCGCGTTCGAATGCGCTGAAAAATGCCCGACGCATAAACAAGTACTTGAGCTTTTTTTGGGGCGTTTGTTGCGCCTTTTGGCCCATAGACTTCAATGGGAACGCGCAACGCCTGTATATTGCGCGTTTTTGACACTGAAAACGCGCGTTGACGCAGCGTTTATGAATTTGCAACATGCTGGAAAGGCCAAACCCCAGCTCTGATTGGCAAACTTCATATAGACAGGGATATTTGGTCATTGGACAACACTGCAGTCAATCACACAAACGCCGTAAAACACGCGTTTACTATTGCCAAAAATGCGCACAAAACGCTAGCGACAAAAACGCGGGGAAAACGCGCTGTCTCAGAAACGCTCAGGTGTGAACCCAGCGTTAGGTTTAAGGCCTTATGTACACGACTGTGTGTGGGTCTGGCCCGTATTGCGGCCCGCAAACAATGGGTCTGCAATATGCGGACACCGGACGTGTAGCTTACAGCATCAGGGATGCGGACCCATTCCCTTGAATGTTCTATTTTTTTGCGGTGTGGACAGATCACGGACCCATTCAAGTTGAATGGGTCTGGATTCGTCACGGCAGCCACACGGATAGTGCCTGTGCATTGGGGACCGCAAATTTCAGTCCCCAATGCACTGAACAGCCGAGCAATGAGGCCTAACCCTAGGTTCACACCTGAGCGTTTTACAGCGCGCTCAAGCGCGCTGTAAAGCGCTCAACACATGAAAACCAATGCATCCCTATGGGAGTGGTTCACACTTGAGCGTTTTACAGCGCGTAAAGCGCGCGCTAAAACGCCCGACGCATAAGCTCGTTCAGGAGCGTTTTTTTGGGCGTTTGTCGCGCTTTCCCTCCCATAGACTTCAATGGGAACGCGCATAAAACGCGCGTAAAACGCGCATTAAGGTGTAGATATGCCTTTTTCTATTGGTCTCCAGAATCACGAACGCGCGTATGACGCGCGTTTCCTATTTGCAAAAGCGCGCAAAAATACGCGCGACAAAAACGCATTCCATTTCTGTATGTCTGTTCTGCAAAAAAATAGAACATGTCCTATTATTGTCCACATTACGGACAAGCATAGTACTGTTTTTTGAGGGGCCAGCTGTTCTGTTCCACAAAATAAATAATGTACACGGGCGTCTTCTGTATTTTTTGCAGATCCGTGTTTTGTGCAAAGCAATATACATAGGGTCGTGTGCACAACCCCTAAGGGTAAGACAAATTTATCAAACATACTGTAAGACATTTGATAAATGCGGAATAAAGTACTCCAACGCAGACTCAAGCAAAACTGACTTCAAATATTCCCTTATGATAAATTGCCCCTGTATCTTTTGGGGAAAAACCCTGTAATAAGGTACTGCAAAGTGCACAATATTGTGCTACATGTAGTGCCTATGGCTCCATAGTAGGGCTGCACGATATGGGAATTTTGTGCGATTGCAATTAGGGCCCTAAAAGTTGCGATAACGATATGCGATGCAATATTCCCTTACGTCCTACCAGCAGCACAGATGGGGTTAACCACCCCCGTGGACTGGCAGGACCGGCGGAATGTTTAATGAGCCCAAGACTAATAACTCAATTTAACAATTAAGTGTCTCCTTAAAAGGAGGAAGTCAACCCCCAGCCCACTGTGTTTTTTTCTGTCCTCCTGGACAGGTGGACTAGGCGGTTTGTTCCCCCTTTCTTATGGAAAGTGCGGGAGCCTTCTTTTCGTTTGGGTAACGGCGTTGCCCTTTTTCCTAGGTACCTTGTCAGTTTGGCCGGCAGCTTGTTTGCTGCTGGCCCCGCGCAGTGCGCCTGGCTGGGGTATTTTGGCGGCGTCCTTGGTCCGGGATCCCGGTCCCAGTGCGCCACCATCTTCCGGAGGTAACACGGGGACTCTCCTTTTGCATCACCTCCGGGTAATCCGGCCGTGATTTTTCACGGGCACGATTTTTTATGCGTCTTCCTGTGGAGGATTTACTGGGGAAGGGTGGATTGGCTATCCCTCCCCTTCCCCTATTTTTGGAGGCTGTGTGCTCCAGTTCAGTCTCTGGCTGCATATGCTTTTTCAGCCAGCTCCCAGAGTCCTAAAATTGGTGTTGTTCCACTTGTGGTGTTTTTTCCTCAGCTGCCTCCGGTCTGTTTTTCTACCTTTCCTGCGCAGATAGGTGGTTTACAAATGTTTTATTTGTCTCTTTTTTCCCGCAGTGATGTCTTCTCCGCGGGATTCGGAAGGCAGGAAAGTGGATTTCAAGAGGAAGCATCTATCCTGCTACCATTGCAGCAGGCAACGGTTATTGTAAGCTGATCATACCTGCACTCGTGAGATCGCAGAAGCTAAACAGCTTAAGGCTGGGCTAAGACCAGTTTGGGAGACCGGTTGGGAATCCCTTGGTCTGTTGACCTAACCTACACCAGGTGTTACAGCTGCCGTTAGAGGTTCGGACCTCTAGTGAACCTACTTTACAGGATATGTATCAATGGCTCTGTTAAAGGAGTCATAGGCCTGCTGGATGGAAAGGCTTCCTATTCGTGCCCAGGCCCCTATGGAGACCTCTGTCCCGGTAAGGAGACTTTTTGGTCTCCTTAGTTTCTTCCTCCTCGGATGAGGAGGAGCTGACGTTGTGTTTTCTCCCTGGAAAGACACAGAAGTTGCTCAAGTCCATCAGGTCGGGGGACCATGATGTTGACTGTGGGGAGCCTCCCGTTCCCGCTACTCGGGCACATCGTGTCTTCAAAGCGGATGAGACCCTCCTCTCTGTCATGATATAGAGTGGAAAAACCTGGAAAAGGTCCGGTTTTAACAAAGAAGTTAAATCCATGTTCCCGATGGCTTAACCCTTGGTGGATTCGTGGGGATCCATTCCCAAGGTGGACATGGCTATTGCCAAGTTGTCCAAGCGCACTCTGGTTCCTGCAGACGATGGGTCTAGCTGCAGGACCCCCTTGCAGAGTGCAAACTAAGACGGGGTGTTACGGCAGCTGCGGCTTCGCTTCCACAGCCATAGCGGCTTTTGAAGTCTCTACGTTCCTCTGATCTCGCCTGGATCAAATTCAAGTTGATGTGAAGCAAGTCCTGGGAGCGAGGCCAAACACAGATCCTTGCTCTTGAAGCTAAGCAGCAGGTCTGTGGCTCATGGGAGACCAAGTGCGCCTTTGGCACCCTGTAACAATATTATCAAATAATGTCAGGGGCCTATATATAGCATGGCCCGGGGTTCGGCGGCCCATATTCCATTTTGGCTTGAGCCTTGGGTCGCTGACAATTCCTCATAATACAGCTTATATGGCCTTCCATTCGAGCCCAACCGTTTGTTCGGTTCGGAGCTAGATAAGATCATGGAGGGCCTTTCAGACTAGAAGGTGAAGAGCCTTCCCCAGCAGTCATTTCGAGGGCAGGGCAGACAAGACCGCGGTGGCAGGTCTGGCCAGCAAACAAGCTCTTGTAGTGACTGGAGAGCACAGCGAAAGGTTTTGTGGTGCTCTCGTGGAGGAGCCAAAGATGGAAAATCCACCTCCTGACTACAGGCCTCGTCGAGGCTCTTGGTTAATTCCCGTTACTCCTGCCGTCCTGCCAATAAGCTTCCCCATTCCTAAGCTTCATGTACCCGTCGGGAGTCGTCTCTCCCACTTCTGAGAAGAATGGATCCAAGAGATCTCGGATCCCTGGGTCCTGAATATCATTTCCAACGGTTATTTAGTCAACAACACCTCTTTTCCTCTGGACAGGTTTGTCAAGATCAACCTTCTACAAGCTGCCAAGGAGGCGATCCTAGAGGCCTACATTCAGGACTACATTTGCAAAGGGGCTCTGGAGGAGGTTCCGGCAGGAGAACGGGGCCTAGGGATCTATTCACCAGTTTTCTGGTTCCCAAGGCTTCAGGAGATCTCCGGATGATTATCGATCTGAGATATTTCAATCGATTTATAAGGAAGGTGAAGTTTCGTGTAGAAACCATCAGGTCAGTAGCTCACGTCGTCAATCCTGGAGACGTGATGGCAACCCTGGACCTCAAGAATGCATATTTGCACATCCCGATCCATCCTGGGTTCCAGGAAGTATATCAGGATCACGGTCCAGGTGTCCGGTGTCGTCAGGCATCTTCTGTTTGTTGCCCTTTCCTTTGGCATTTCTTCTGCCCCTCACACTTTTACCAAGGTGGTTCTGTGGTGGCGGCTTTGAGGCTTCAAGGACTGACCATCATTCCTTATCTGGACGACTGGCTTTGAAAGCCTCTGCTCTAGCGGTCCTAACCCAACTTCTTCAGGTAACAATCTCCTTTCTGTTCCACCTAGGTTGGATCAGCTGGTAGAAGTCGAACGTGAGCCCGTCGACTTCAGTAAGATATCTAGGCTTCATAATCGACTCCACTGGGAAGTCGCTCCTGTTGACTCCAGAAAGAAGATTCCGGGTTCAGAACACGGCAAGTTCCTTTCAGTTCCCCGGCGAGTTCCAATCCGGACTCTCATGAAGATGTTGGGGCTCATGTCAGCGTCTGCAGAAGCAGTCCCTTGAGGCTCTATAGCACCTCCGCCCTCTACAGTCGGAGGTCCTCTCCTAATGGAATGGCAGCCCTGCTGGGCTAAACTCCCTGTGCTCCCTGACTTGGCAAACTCGGTATTCCCTCAGATGGTGGTGCCATCTTTTAGACGGGAAGTCTATGACCCAGCCAATCTGGGTCATATTGACTACGGATGCGTCCTAAGTAGGCTGGGACGCTCACCTAGACAACTCTCCAGTTCACGGGACCTGGTTTCCTCAGGAGTGGCTTCTTTCATCCAATCTCTGCGAGATTCAAGCTATCTGGCTAGCCCTCCTTCACTTAGCCCCTCAGATCCGGGGCAAAACGGTGAAAGTCCAGTCAGACAATGTGACTGCGGTACTTTACAGCAACCAGCAGGGAGGCACGAGATCACTTCCTCCTGTCAGAGATCGGGGTGATTCTGGATTAGGCAGAGTTGTACCTTCCCACTTATCTGCTATCCACATCCAAGGCTCCCTCAAGATGATAGCGGCTGAGCCGCGGTCTTCCGTCGGTGGAGTGGTCCTTACATCCGGAGAATCAAGCAGATAGTCCTCAAGTGGGTATGCCAGAGGTGGATCTCTTGGCAACAAGGTTCAATGCCAAGGTGGAGAGGTTCTGCTCCCTTTACAGGAGGACAACCTCTGGCGTTAGACGCTCTGTCAATATCCTGGAGGTTCAGGCTGGCTTACATCTTCCCTCCCTTTTCCATGATACCGAGGGTATTGATGAAAATCCGTCAGGATCAGGCCTCGGTGATAGCCATCATACTGTTTTGGCCGAAGAGATCCTGGTTTACCTAGCTCACCCAGTTGAGTCGAGGACAATATTGGAGGCTCCCCCCACAGCAGACCCTGGTGTCGTGGGACACTCACCTCTGCTCAGATCTGCACAGATTCAACCTGACAGCCTAGAGGTTGATCAGTCCCTTCCCAGAATAGAAGGGCTTTCAGAGTCGGTCCTGAGAACGCTGTCTCAAGAGAGCCTACTCTTGTATTATGAGGATATTCTCATCCTGTTGTACCTCAACTGAGGTGGCGTCTGAAGATCCGCCCCTCTCTGCTATCCTTCAGTTCCTGCAAGACGACCTTGATAGAGGCCTTTCCCTTCTACTCTGAAGGTTCAAGTTTCAGCCATTTCAGCTTGCCTTAACAGGCTTTTTTCTCAGGACCCACTGATCAAACGGTTCCTTAGAGGAGCTGAAAGATTAAAGCCTACAGTACTGAGACCCCTTTTTTTCAATGGGTTTTTCAGTAGTTCTCAGGGGTTAGCATCTCCCCTTTGAACCGTGAGAGGAGGTGGACATCAAGTTCGCTCACTTGGAAGTTTGTGTTTCTCCTTACAGTGACTTTGGCCAAGAGGGTCTCTGAGCTTCAAGCCTCTCAGCATGAGCCCTATACCATTTTCTTACATGACCGGGACTTTCTTAGATTCCTCCCGTATTGTAGGCCTAAAGTTCCTTCCTTCCAGAACATCAACCAGGTGATATTCCTCCCGGTTCTGTCGACATCTACCACCTCCTCCTAGGAACCTGCTAGACATCCTCTGGACGTCTCGAGATGTCTCCGGATCTATGTGGATAGATCAAGGAGTTCAGGAAAGATGAGAATCTGCTAATCCTGTTGCCGGTAAGTTTAAAGGCTGTAAGGCATCCAGACCTTCCATCAGTCGGTGGATTGAGGAGGCTATTAAGGAATCCCTTGTTTCCACAATCTCTGGACCCTCCGGGATTCGTGAAGGCCCACTCTACTAGAGTTGTGGCTACTTCTTTTGCTGAGAGGAGTCTTCTGCCTCTCAACATGATTTGCAAAGCTGCCTCCTGGAGCTCTGGAATCGACATTCATCTCCCATTATAGACTAGATGCCAGTCTAGCTGAGTTTCTCGGCCTTTGGGCAGACTTTTCTTAGTTCTGCCAGGCAGGAAGGCCCCTCCCTAGGGGTTTCTTCTTGCTATCTTCCCATCTGTGCTGCTGGTAGGACGTAAGGGAATCGTTAATTTCTGACGATAATTTGTTTTCCCTTAGTCTTAACAGCAGCACAAATTTCCCACCCTAGTAAGTCTAGTTTCTTCTTACTATAAACACAGTGGGCTGGGGGTTGACTTCCTCCTTTTAAGGAGACACTTAATTGTTAAATTGAGTTATTAGTCTTGGGCTCATTAAACATTCCGCCCGGTCCTGCCAGTCCACGGGGGTGGTTAACCCCATCTGTGCTGCTGTTAGGACTAAGGAAAACAAATTATCGTCGAAATTAACGATTTTAGGGAATTGTGCTAGAGGTGTATCTGCTTGGATTTTCAAGGTAAGACACACAAATGACTGATAATGTGAAATGTAGTTATGCTGAACTCAAGAACTGAAATGCACAGTGTTTTCAAAATAAAATGCATATTTGCATTACTGCAAAAGTACAAAAATACAAAACTTGCCATTTTCTTAATAGCACTGCACAGAACAGATAAATAAAATAGATATAAGAACATGTGTTCATTAAAGAGAACCTTTCACCGGTCCAAAGTTTGTTAAGTTTGTGAAAGGTATGTACATGCAGAGCGGCACCCAGGGATGTCCCTGCACTTACTTGTATCCCTGGGTGCCGCTCCGCTCGCCTGCTGTAGCCCCGATACCGACGCCGTGCTTTTGATAATTTTGCCATGGAGACATCCTCTGCCCTGGCGCCTTTCCAGGCTGGAGCTGCTGGCAGCGCTCAGCTCGTATCCTGCAACCTCCCGGGATATGAGCTGAGCGCTGCGAGCAGCCAGTGCTCCAGCCTGGGAGAAGGAGACGCCCAGAGACAAAATAGGGATGTCTCCTCCTACAGCAAAATTATCAGAGGCATGTGTGTCAGTACCGAGGGCTTACAGCTAGACGAGCTGGAAGCGGCACCCAGGGATACAAGTAACTGCAGGGACATCCCTGAGTGCCACTCTGCATGTGCATAGCTTTACCCTGGCAAACTTGTGGACCGGTGAAAGCGTCCTCCTAAAATAACGACTTTCCACCAGCCCCTTCTCCCTCTCCGCTGCTGTAACTGATGTATCACTCGGCCGCTGTGCAGCATAGCGGCCAAAGATATAGTGTCAGTGTCACGTAGAAAGTCAACCATTGCTTTATAAG
>JAKVIS010004694.1:0-13461 GCA_033119425.1 Bufotes viridis
CCTGTGATACTGTAGTGCAATACACAATACTGCCCCACACAACCAAATACCACAGTGCAGCACAAAATACCACCGTGTGAGACCAAATACCACAGTGCAGCAAAAATACCACCAGCGCAGAACCAAATACCACAGTGCAGCACAAAATACCATGCCGACGTAGAACCAATGGCCGTGTTAAATGCCACCGCAGCAGAGCAAATACCACAGGTGCGGCACAAGATAATACTGCCCCAGCAGAACCAAATACCACAGTGCAGCACAAAATACTGCCCCAGCAGGGCCAAATACCACAGTGCAGCACAAAATACTGCTCAGCAGAGACCAGATACCACAGTGCAGCACAAAAATACTGCCCCAGCAGGACCAAATACCACAGTGCAGCACAAAATACTGCCCCAGCAGAACCAGATACCACAGTTCAGCACAAAAATACTGCCCCAGCAGAACCAAATACCACAGTGCAGCACAAAAATACTGCCCCAGCAGAACCCAGAATACCACAGTGCAGCACAAAATACTGCCCCAGCAGAACCAGATACACAGTGCAGCACATGCTGCTAGCCAGGGCCAGTACCACAGTTGGCACAGAATACTGCTAGGAACTAGATGCACAGTGCAGCACAAAATACTGCCCCAGCAGAACCAGATACTACAGTGCAGCACAGAATACTGCCCCAGCAGCACCAGATACCACAGTGCAGCACAGAATACTGCCCCAGCAGAGACCAAGACACCACAGTGCAGCACAGAATACTGCCCAAGCAGCACCAGATACCACAGTGCAGCATAAAATACTGCCCCAGCAGAACCAGATACCACAGTGCAGCACAGGAATACTGCTCCCAGCAGAACCAAGATATCACAGTGCAGCACAGAATACTGCCCCCAGCAGAGACCAGATACCACAGTGCAGCACAGAATACTGCCTGGAGCAGAACCAGATACCACAGTGCAGCACAAAATACTGCCCCAGCAGAACCAAATACCACAGTGCAGCACAGAATACTGCCCCAGCAGAACCAAATACCACAGTGCAGGCACAGAATACTGCCTTAGCAGAACCAGATACCACAGTGCAGCTAGCAGAATACTGCACCAGCAGAACCCAGATACCACAGTGCAGCACAGAATACTGCCCCAGCAGAACCAAATACCACAGTGCAGCACAGAATACCACCCCAGCAGGAACCAGATACCACAGTGCCGCACAAAATACTGCCCCTCTCCTCACTGTTCAACTGTATCACTGTCCTGAGGACAGTAATACAGTTCAGCTCAGAAGGGCACCTGCAGCCACATGCATAAGTACCTGATGCTCCTAGCATTAATTTCTATTGAGAGCATCAGGTCTTTATCTACCCAGCTATAGGTAAATGGGGTTAAAGAATTAATGTAATCGTAAAGGGTCTCCTCTGATGTAACATTTATCACCGATCCAGCGCATACAAGAAATTCAGGTGGTGCCATAGCCAAAACATCCAATATGGCTACTATACTTTTGGAGGTGTGAGGTTGCAGTGAATCGTTTTTTCAGGCCACATCCCCCATTTGAGCATTGCCAGCCCCATTTTGAGCGAGCGGCGGGACTGCGCGTAATGACACTGAATCCCCGCGCCCCAGGAGAAAGCAGCCCTCCATGCTCCGTTCAGGAGATCTGGCAACTGTTTCGGGATTTCGGGAGGTCTGGAGCCAACATTGGCAGGGAAATCACCTGGTTGATATTGTCAAAGGAAGGAACCTTTGGGATAAACGTAGGAAGAAATCTAAGAAGTACCCGATCTTGTAGAAACTTCGTATAGGGTTCAAAAGCAGAAAAAGCTTGGAGTTCCCCAACTCGCTTTGCAGAGGTAACAGCCAATAGGAAGGTGATTTTCTAGGTTAAGAACTTGAATCCCGCCTCCTCTAGGGGCTCAAAGGGGAGAGACGTCAACCCCCTGAGCACGACCGATAAATCTCAAACAGGGATAGGTCTAATTACTGTAGGCTTTAATCTTGAGGCTCCCTTTAGGAATCTCTTGATAAGGGGGTCTTGAGAAACAGCTCTGTTGAGACAAGCAGAGATTGCTGAGACCTGCACTTTGAGGGTAGAGGGTGATAACCCCTTGTCCAGACCATCCTGTAGGAATTGAAGACTTACCGGGATAGAAGCTTCAGCCGACGTCTGCTGATGCCTAGAACACCGAGACGGAAAAATCTTCCAGATTCTGGAGTAGGCTCTGTTGGTAGCTTCTGATCTGGGTGCTCTAGGTTCTCAAGACCAACCCCGATAGCCCTTCTATTCTTGGAAGGGACTGAGTCAACCACTACAGGCTGTCAGGTTGAACATTTGAAAGATTTGAGAAGATCTGTGTGTCCCCCGACACCAGTACTCTCTCTGGGGAAGCCTCAGAGAGTGAGCCCACGACTCATCTGCTAAGAGTTGGGTAAACCAGCTCTCTTCGGCCAGTATGGGATAATGGCGTGATGACGCTTGGTCTGCCTGATTTTCATCTGAGACCCTTGAGTATCAAAGATTGGAGTGAGAAGGATGTAGGCCAGCCTGAACCTCCATGGGATTGACAGAGCATCTATTGCCACTGGGTTGTCACTCTCCCTGGAAAGGGAGCAATACCCTCCACTTTGGTGTTGAACCTCGATTGCCATGAGATCGATCATCTGGCATGCCCCCACCTGCAGGCGTTATCTCCTTGAAGACCTCTGGATGAAGTGACCATTCTCGGTCGGAAGACCTACGGCTCAGGCGGTCCGCGATCACATTGTGAACTCCGCGAATGTGGACGGCTGACAAGTGGGTGAGGTTCATTTCTGCCCAATCCAATATCACACCTATCTCTCTCAGGAGACTTTGTGACCTTGTGCCTCCCTGCTTGTTGATATACAGTACGGCAGTCATGCTGTCTGACTGTATTTTCACGGCCTTCCCTCGAATGGAAGGAGCAAAATGAAAAAGAGCTAGTCTGATCGCTCTGCTTTCAGGAGATTCGATGACAATAACTTCTCCTGAGGTGTCCAAGTTCCTTGGAATGTCTTGTCCAGAATATGAGCACCCCAGCCTACCAGGGATGCGTCTGAAGTAAGTATGATCCAAGAGGGCTGGATCAGGGACTTGCCGTCCTCGAGGTGGGACCACCACCTTAGGAGGACCAGGACCTTGTAAGGCAGGAGGCATGGATTGGGTCCCACGGACTGTGATTCCATTGGCTAGCACTTCGACTGACGGACGTAGATGCCATAATGCCAGAGTACCGCTTCTGCGGTTGAAGACATTAGTCCAACATCCTCATCAATGTTCGAATGCATTACCTGCTTCGGTACAGAAGAAGAGCAGGCTGTTTGCTGAACGGATTGCCCTCTTTGGGAGTAAGATGAATAGTCATCCTGGCCGAGATCACCATGAATCCAGGAACTACTGGGTGGCTGGTTGAAGCGGACACTATGCCAATTGATTATCCATCCCAGTTGATGGAGGGAATGCAGCAGCCTGCTGGATATGTTGGGACAGGATCGGCTTCAGGAAGGTGCTCTGAAGGAGCCAATCGTCCAGGTATGGAGAACTGTGCTCAGGCGCCAAAGGCCTTGAGAGCGGCCACCACGGACACCCACTACCTTGGTGAAAGTGTGTGGGGCAGAAGGAGTCCCAAGCGGGAGAGGCCACAAACTGAAAATGTTTTGAGGACCCCCGATGTTTACAGCGGATCCTTAGAGGTCTTCTGGACGTTAGGATGGATGGGAATATGGAGAGATAAAGCATCATGAGGTCTAAGGTTGCCAAAAGAAATCTCCGACCCAAGAAAGATTGGTCACCGATTCTGGATGGTTTCCATACGGAACTTCCTTTTGTTTTATGAAAACGGTTCAGAGAATGCCTCAGATCTATAATCATCCTCCAACCTCTGGTATTCCTGGGTACCAGGAAAACTGGGGGAGTAGATACCTGTTCCTCTCTCTTGAGACAAACTTCCCTGCAGGGCCCCCTTCACGAAAGTATTCTAGGACATGAATTCTTCTAGAATCCTTTGCTTGTTTGCGGGAGGAAGAATCCTTGTTTGGAGCGAACTTGTCCGATGGAGGGCTTCTCTCAGGTCCACAAGGTTACCCCCTGTGAAATTATACGCAGGACCCATTGGTCCTGGATGCATGATCCTGCCAGCAAGGAAGAGAAAAATGCTGCTGAGGCGCCCGCTTAGGAATGAATGTGGGGAAGAAAGGGGCATGGATTTCAGTTGGACCGGCTTAATACCAAGAGCCTCGAAATTCCCGCAATCAAGCTGTCGAGACTTCTTGGGGGTCTAGAACCCTAGAGGATTTTCCTCCTCTACTGGGAGCTAATCTCTCTGGGCTCTAGAGGTTGAGGTTCCGACCTGGAACCGAGACCTTTTGCCCCGACCACGAAAGGACTGCTGGGGAAGGGACTTGCCTCTTGTCCGACAGTCCCTCCATAATTTGGTCCAGCTCTGCCAAAGGTTTGGCCGGGTTCGTATGCCATGGCACAAAGATTGTGTTTGGAAGTCGTGTCGGCCTTCCAAGGTTTAACCACAGCGGACGCCTGCCCGCAGTTGAAGGGGCCATGGCCTTAGATGCCACCTTCAGCTGTTGTGGAGCTGCGTCGCACAGGAGAGTCTAGGGCAAGGCTGCCGCCTTGCAAGAGGCCAAAATGTCGCCCCTAGAGACCCTGGTCTAGGTCAGACTGAACCTGGGCGAGTCTTTAAAAATTCGCCACTTCGGAGAGGAATCGCAACCGAGGCGGAAGCTGAGGCTGCCCGAATAAGCGCCTAAGGGCGCAATCCGCCTTCCGGTCCATGGGATCCTGTAAGCTTGACCCGTTGTCTGATGGAATAAGGGTAGCTACCTTCTTGATAGCTTCGATATCGCCATGTCCACTTTAGGAACAGGCCCCCAAGAAGACACCTGATCCTCTTTGACCGGAAATACAGCCTTAAACCTTTTGCTCAATACTGGACCTTTTTCAGGCTTTTTAGATTCCGTCTTCATCAGAGACAAGAGGGAATTATCCACTTTAAAGGCCCTAGGCCCCTTAGAGGCAGATGATGAGGCTTCCCCCGGATCAACGTGCTGGTCCCTCGACCGGATGGATCTTAGCAGCCGCTGGTTTTTTTCTGGCAGAAAAAAATATGAAAACCCGTCCTCCTCCTCGGAAGAGGCCGAAGCATCCCTAGCATCCTGGACCCCTGAAACCTCCATAGCACGAGGAGGAAGGACGACGATGTTTGGACACCAGGGCGTGCTTCAAATCTTCAATGGAAGTGCTGACTTGGTTCATGTTGGTCTCCATGAAACCTTTGACCCAATTAACGACGTCGTGGACCGTCGGCTCCTGCTGAGGGAGTGTCTTGGCCCTACAGGGTGGGCACCAGGAAAAGGCATAGCTGTCCTCAGCAGCATGATCCTAGCAGTCATGGCACTGCAGATGACGTCCTTTGCCAGTGGTTTTCCTGCTAGGGCTCGCTCACCGTCCCGGTGGAAGACATGGCTGCAAAACAGAGACATGGATTAAACATAATTCCATGAAACGACAGTTAACAGTGCAAGCTGCAGGATCTTTACCCAGAAGATCCTAGCAAAGTCACAAAAAAGCTTAGTAGCGACGACGAAAAAGTTTACAAGGAAGCGGCACTTGCAAACCAGCACTCTCATCTAATAGAAGACGAATCTCACTCCAGGAGACTGAACCTGGGCCTCCCACCAGCCTTAAATAGACAGTTTAGGCGCCAGAAAAAGTAGCTCCGCCCCCAAAAGGCGGGATACCACAAGAGGTAAAAAAAACCTTTTAAAAATGAGGGATAAATAAATCCTAGCTTATAATGGCCTAAATGCTAGTGAGGGCACAGAAAACCTGTGAAAATAAACAGGAGGACATATATAAGTTCAGCTGAAGATCGGCCGAAGACCGGAGTGATCACATGGCGTCACTTCCATAAAGATGGTGGCGCCCAGCCGCACATGCAGAACGACGGCCTTGCGGCTCCACAGTGCCTAGAGAAGAGGCAAGCCCCAACCCTCCGGTCAGAGGAGCCTGGAGCATCAAAACATTATGTATTATTATTATTTATTTTTAGAACGCATTCATTCCATAGCGCTGTACATATGATAAGCGGTGCACATACATAATACAGGCAATTGCCTTAAGCATGAACGAGACAAGTTACAGACTGGTAGAGAAGGATAGAGGGCCCTGCCCGTGAGGGCTTACATCCTACATGGTATGGGGGAAGGAGACAGTAGGCGAGGGTGAAGCTGGTCATGGCGGTATAGAGGCAGCAGGGTCACTGGTTGTAGGCTTGTCTGAAGAGGTGGGTTTTCAGGTTGCTTTTGAAGGATTCCACTGTAGGTGAGAGTATGATATGTTGGGGTAGCGAGTTCCAGAGTATAGGGGATGCACGGGAGAAATCCTGGAGGCAATTGTGGGAAGAGGTGATAAGAGGAGAGGAGAGAAGGAGGTCCTGTGAGGATCGAAGATTGCGTGTGGGGATGTATCGGGAAAGTAGCTCAGAGATGTAGGGAGGAGACCGGTTGTGGACGGCCTTGTATGTGTGGTTAGTATTTTAAACTGAATTGGCTGGGCAATGGGAGCCAGTGCAGGGACTGGCAGAGGGAGATGCAGAGAGGTAACGGGGGAGAGGTGGATTAGTCGGGCAGCAGAGTTGAGGATAGATTGTAGGGTGCGAGAGAGCTAGATGGAAGGCCACAGAGGAGAATGTTGCAGTAGTCTAGGCGGGGAGATTATGAGGGAATGTACAAGCATTTTTGCCGATTCAAGAGTTGAGGAAAGGGCGGATGCGGGAGATGTTTTTGAGTTGGAAGCGGCAGGTGGTGGAAAGGGCTTGGATGTGCGGTCGGAAGGAGAGGGCAGCATCCTAAGTTACTCCAAGGCAGCGGACTTGGTTGACCGGGGAGAGTGTGCAGTCATTGATTGTGATAGATAGGTCTGTTGGGGGGGTTCAACAAGATGGGGGAAAGATGATGAATTCTGTTTTATCCATATCAAGTTTTAGAAAGCGAGAGGAGAAGAAGGAGGCTATGCGAGATAGGCATTGTGGGATTCTGGATAGTAAGGTGGTGATGTCTGGACCCGAGAGGGAGATTTGTGTGTCATCAGCATAAAAATGATACTGAAAGCCATGGGACTCTGAGCTGTCCCAGGCTGAAGGTGTAGATAGAGAAGAGCATGGGTCCTAGAACGGAGCCTTGCGGGACACCAACAGAGAGGGAGTGAGGCGAGGAGGTGGTGTGAGAGTGGGAGACGCTAAATGTCCGGTCTGTGAGGTATGATGTGATCCAAGAGAGGGCCAGGTCAGTGATGCCAAGAGATGAGAGAGTTTGTAACAGAAGGGAGTGGTCGACAGTGTCAAAGGCAGAGGACAGGTCAAGGAGAAGGAGGACAGAGTAATGTTTTTTGGTTTTGGCTGTTAGTAGGTCATTGGTGACTTTGGTGAGGGCAGTCTCGGTTGAGTGATGGGGTCGGAAGCCAGATTGTAGCCGGTCAAAGAGGGAGCAGGAGGAGAGATGAGAGGACAGTTCAGAATGGACATGAGGAGGGATTGCTTGTATGCGGTGAATTCATCTTTAGAATGGGATTTCTTCCATCGCCGCTCTGCAGCCCTGGAAGCTTGTCTGAGATTTTTGGTCAGGTCGGTATGCCAGGGTTGTCTGTTGATTTTTCTGGTTTTGGTGTGTGTAAGTGGGGCAATAGTGTCCAGAGTTGCACTTATTGTGGTGTTATATAGGGTGGTGGCAGTATCTGGGTCTTGGAGGGAAAAAATTGAAGAGAGCGGCAGAAGAGAGTCGGAGAGCAAGCAAAAGTCAAGATGTTTAAGGTTCCTGCGGGGGTGTGCTAGTGTATGGACCAGGGGCGCAGCAGCAGAGACGAGTGAAGAGAAGGTGAGGAGGTTGGGGTCGGATAGGGGGAGAGGTGAATTAGAAAGGTTAGATAGGGAGCAGAGGCGGGTAAAGATAAGATCCAGAGTGTGACCATCTCTGTGTGTGGGAGCAGAAGACCACTGTGAGAGGCCGAAGAAGGAAGAGAGTGATAGGAGTTTAGAGGCGGCTGAGTGGCAGGTGTCAATGGGGATGTTGAAGTCACCCATGATGATAGTGGGGATGTCAGCAGAAAGAAAGTGTAGGAGCCAGGTGTTAAAGTGGTCAAGAAAGATGGTGGCTGGGCCTGGGGGGTGGTAAATAACAGCTACTTGGAGGTTGGAGGGAGAGTAGATGCGAACAGAGTGTACTTCAAATGAAGTGGGTGCAATGGAGGGTGGCAGTGGAGATGGGCTGTAGGAGCAGGTGTCTGATAGGAGAAGACCAACTCCTCCACCATGTTTGCAGCCAGGGCGGGGGGTGTGAGTGAAATGAAATCCACTGTACGAGAGTGCAGCAGGGGAGGAGGTGTCGGAGGGTGTCAGCCATGTTTCTGTGAGACCCAGAAAGGAAAGTTTTTGAGAGATAAACAGATCATGAATGTAGGAGAGTTTTTTACAGACAGAGCGAGCGTTCCATAATGCTCCATCAAGAGGAACCAAAGGAGCAGGAATGGTTATTAGGTTTAAGGGGTTGCAGAAATTTGTTGAATGAGATTTGTAGTGGGAGGTAGAGGTGATGGTGGGGATTTGCTGAGGGGGGCCTGGATTTGGTGAGATATCACCAGCAATAAGGAGAAGCAGAGAAAGTGTTAGTAGGTGAGAATAAGAGAGGGCATGAGGTATCCCGGTGTGTTTGGGAAGGAAGTGTTTTACATTGCCAAACAGGTTTGTGCAAGTGGTCAGATGAGAAGGTAAGATGGAGGGAGATATGAATAGTTCCTTGCTGGGAGGATGGATGTGGGGGTATCTTAGGAGGTTTCGGAAAAGTGGGAAGAGTAAGATGAAAGAGAGAAACATTGTTTACATTAACTTTTTTGTAGTTACCTTTGGGTCCCTTCTGGTTCAATTCTGGTATAATTCAGTCTCAGCACTTAGAATGTTGCACTTTGAAGATGTTGCATTTTGGAATGACCGAAGGCATACAGGCAGCGTCAAAAAAGGGGGGCGCAAAGCGCACATCAAGAAAGGAAAATGACCCCTCTCTCCACAGCAGAGAAGGAGGGAAGGAACCACCCATCCTGTCTATCCACAGGGCAGAAAAAAACACAAGGTCCTGGGGGTCACGCCCCCTCTTTATTGGGGGCAGGGAGGGCGTGTATGTAGGTTATGTCATGTGTTTAATGTTTTTGTTCATTAAACTTCCACCTGTCCTAACCAGTCCACAGGGGCAGAATACCCCATCTGTGCCACTGGTTAGGACGTAAGGGAACTACATCTTCCCTGTTTCAAATCATGTGATCGGAACCTGAACACATGGTCATCCAACCACTCCTCCCTCCGTGCAATCGTTATGTGTCTCCTCTCCTTCACATTCAACTGTACGGCCGCAATAGCAGGCCCATAACCACGCCTACCCATGGCGTCATCACGTCATGTGCTCACCTTGTGATCCCGTGATCGCAAAGCACGGTTCATTCCGCCCTCTCCGGCTGTTTAGTCATATGACTAAACGTCACCATGGGGACTAATATCAACAACATGCTATCGCAAAATGAAATCTCAGTGGAGACGTCCATCACATGCAAAACACATGTGGAATGAACCGTGCTTTGCGAGGTGAGCACATGACGTGATGACGCCATGGGTAGGCGTGATTATGGGCCTGCTATTGCGGCCGTACAGTTGAATGTGAAGGACGGGAGGCGCATAACGATTGCACGGAGGGAGGAGTGTTTGGATGACCATGTGTTCGGGTTCCGATCACATGATTTGAAACAGGGAAGATGTAGTTACATTGCGCTTTTTTTTGCGCGTGCGCATTTGACATAGTCGCGCATGCGCATTGGACACAGTTACACAGTTACATGCGCATCGGACATGAGACGCCACACTGGTGGAGGATGCATGAGGTGAGGAGCCCATCGCTGAATACTCCCCTGATGGTAATGAGTGCTATGCTAATTATAATACACTCTGGTGTTTGTACATCGGTGGTTTCGAGGCCTGGGTTGGGCAATGGAAATTCACCAAATAACATCGGTCTGCTCACTTTATGGGTGGTATATATTAGATGCCCTGTAAATATTTTGGGATAGCACTTCATACTAGGCTTGACAAAGACTAGGTGTTAGTCGAAACGTTGCTGCTTTTTATGCACTTTTTGCACATGTTCTTATGGACTAATTGCTAAATAAAGGATCTTTGGACGAAAATACTGCCATCACCTTCCATTTTCAATATTTATCTATGAGCGCTGTGGATCTGGTGCTTTGGATTGGCTGTGGCATGTCTAAAGGAGTCTAGAAGGTATATGAGTGCTGCTCTATATACTATTTGTTTCACTATGCTGAGAATAGGTCATCAATATCAAAATCCCAGAGAACCCCGTTAATCACTGTGACCCCTTCTGTTTATTTCCCAAAACTCCTGGCTGGACTAGGAATTACAGCTATTCTGTAATCCCAGCACTCCAGCATTTCCTATGATAGGAATAGCCCCTTCATTATAGGGGTCCCTTTAAAGGGATTCGCCGGGATCTCCTATATTGATGACCCAGGGGCGTAGCTAATGGCTCATGGGACCTGGTGCAAGAGTTCAGCTTGGGCCCTCCTTCCCTCAGTGTTTTGTGTGTCTTCTTATGCGGCACAAGTGTCTTTGGGCCCCTTCAGGCTCCTGGGCCCGGTAGCGGCTGCTACCTCTGCAACCCCTATAGCTACGCCCCTGTGATGACCTATCCTCAGGACAGGTCATCAGTATCAGATCAGCGGGGGTCCGATACCCAGCACACCCCGCCGATCAGGTGTATGAGGCGACGCAGTGCACACATGCCGTCTCCCGTGTCTCTTCCTGCAGCGGCGAGCAGGAAGAGAGAAGGAGACAGCACGTGCGTACTACGCGTGCCATCTCCTCGTACGGCTGATCGGAGAAGATGCCGGGTGTCGGACCTCCGCCAGTCTGATATTTATGACCTATCCTGAGGATAGGTCGTCAATATTAAAAGCCGGACAACGCCTTTAAGGGAAATCCAGCGGCTGTAAACCCATCCTGTCCGTCTGACACAGGCGCATAGCTCATTGCAGTGCATCACGCATTTTTTGCACGTCAAATGGGTTTCTGCCTCGGCCAGCAAATTAGTGCTGAAATGCAAAGTGTTTTTTTTTTTGTTTTTTTGTAAGTTGTAGAACTTTTCTTCATGCGTGACAGTGCTGGTCAATGGCTTCGCCATCAAGATCATTGACCTAAAACCTAAAGGGGATGAGCACTGTGAAGAACACCAGGGCATGGTATAAGTGGCAGGAGGGTTCAGAAGTTGTATGAAGGTGCAGTACACTGGTTTACGGTCATGTCTCTCTCCACAGTCATGGTTCACTCCTGGTTGGAGATGAATCTCACATCCTCTTCTATGAACAAGGCAGTGTAGCTCATGTAAGTCATCAGATATAACAAGTTTTCTAATGTTATACTGCCATCTGGTGGCCGCAGCTTGTAACAGCACAGGTTATCTACTATGCCTGCAGAGTTTGACGTCAGATGCATGGAGCAGTCCTGGTCTTGCACACAGCTTAATGTACATCAACCGGTTTCCTTAGGCCCCTTTTAGACAAGCGAGTTTTCCACACGGGTGCAATGCGTGACGTGAACGCATAGCACCCGCACTGAATCTTGGCCCATTCATTTCAATGGGTCTGTGTACATGAGCGTTTTTATTTCACGCATCAGTTCTGCGTTGCGTGAAAAACGCAGCATGTTCTATATTCTGTGTTTTTCATGCAGCCCCGGCCCCATAGAAGTGAATGGGGCTTCAGTGAAAAACTAATTGCATCTGGAAGCAAGTGTGGATGCGATGCGTTTTTCACTGATGGTTGCCTTAAAGGGGTTGTGCACTAATTTCAAGACCTCTCAGACTGGCGGGACCCTTGTTGGTCATCTTACTTACCTGATTCCCTGCTTGTCTCAGGCCTTCCATGTAAATGTCCTGTTTCGGCCGTTGTTCCCCTTGTATCATGTCAAATGGTCACATGCAAATGGACCAGATCACCGCTGCAGCCACTGATTGGCTGCAGCAGCATCAAACCAGAAGTTTGCATGCAAACCCAAGACAATCAGCGGAGGCCGCAGTATAAAGAGGCTTGACACGGGTCCTGCCAGTTTGAGTAGCTTGGAAATGAGTACACAACCACTTTAAAGGGCTTGACTACTGTTGGATTCTGTGGAGGAGGTATGTACTGTATTTTTCAGACTATAAGACGCACTTTTCCCCCCTAAAACTGGAGGGGAAATTACATTGCGTCTTATAGTCCGAATGCTAATGACCAGTTATATTATCAGCATGCGGGAGGCGCAGTGAGGGAAGCGCTGTGGGGCTGTACTCACCCTCCCTGGTCTTCTTCTGGGCTTCCACTGTGTCCTGACCGTGTACAGCGTCAGAATGTAGTCGACGTAGGCGTCCAGTGTCTCAGTGCAGTGGGGGCCGGGGAGCAGTGTGTCCTGGCTCTGTAGAGTGGCAGCCCCTTCTGGAGCAAACAAGGTTAGGCCTCTTTCACACTTGTGTTGTGAAGATCCGGCGTGCACTTCCGTTGCCGGAATGCACGCCGGATCCGGCACAACGCAAGTGAACTGAAAGGATTTGAAGACTGATTAGTCTTTAAAATGCTTTCAGTGTTACTATGACAGCCAGGACGCTACTAGCGTCCTGGTTGCCATAGTAGCAGTGGGGAGCGGGGGAGCGGCATACTTACATTCCGTGCGGCTCCAGGGGCGCTCTGAATGGCGTCAGAGCGCCCGCGCGCATGGATCACGTGATCCATGCGATCACGTAATCTATGCACTGGGGCGCCCTGAGCGTCATCCTGGAGCGTCCCGGAGCCGCACGGAATGTAGTATGCCGCTCCCGCTCCCCTACTTTACTATGGCAACCAGGACTTTAGCGTCCTGGCTGCCATAGTAACCATTGACAAAAAGCTAAACGTCGGATCCGGCGATGCGTGGAAACGACGTTTAGCTAAAGGCCGGATCCGGACTAATGCCCTTCAATGGGCATTAATTCCGGATCCGGCGTTACGGCATGTCTTCCGGATTTTTGGACGGAGACAAATCCGCAGCATGCTGCGCTTTTGTCAACGTACAAAAAACGTTGACATACTGAACGGAAGACATCCTGATGCATCCTGAACGGATTTCTCTCCATTCAGGATGCATGGGGATAATCCTGATCAGTAGCTTTCAGAGGACGGATCTCTAGGACGGAAAGCTAAAACGCTAGTGTGAAAGAGGCCTTAGTTTATTTTTTTTCTAATGTCTAATCTGAGGCTGATGGGTGGGGGGTCTGATCTGAGGGCAATGGAGCTTGGGGGTCTGATGAGGGTGTTATCTGAGGTCTGATGAAGAATGGGGTTGATTTGGGGGTCTGACAAGGATTGAA
>JAKVIS010004695.1:0-13461 GCA_033119425.1 Bufotes viridis
ACACCAGATTCAGGGTATTGCTATTTTGGCAATTGAATATCACCCCAGAACAAAATATATGTTTTGGCGAACACTATTATACTATGCCAGCCACTGCTGGAACACTAGACTCAGGGTATTGCAATTTGGCAATTGAATTTCAGCCCAGAACAAAATATATGTTTTGGCGGACACTATTATACTTTGCCAGCCACTGCTGGGACACCAGATTCAGGGTATTGCTATTTTGGCAATTGAATTTCAGCCCAGAACAAAATATATGTTTTAGCGGACACTATTATACATTGCCAGCCTCTGCTGGGACACCAGATTCAGGGTATTGCTATTTTGGCAATTGAATATCACCCCAGAACAAAATATATGTTTTGGCGAACACTATTATACTTTGCCAGCCACTGCTGGGACACCAGATTCAGGGTATTGCTATTTTGGCAATTGAATTTCAGCCCAGAACAAAATATATGTTTTGGCAGACACTATTATACTTTGCCAGCCACTGCTGGGACACCAGATTCAGGGTATTGCTATTTTGGCAATTGAATTTCACCCCAGAACAAAATATACAATGTTACGGACAGATTTAAACCAGGCTTGCAAGTGCTGAAACACCAGATTCAGGGTATTGCTATTTTGGTAATTGAACTTCAAACCAGAACAAAACATATGTTTTGGCGGACACTATTATACTTTGCCAGCCACTGCTGGGACACCAGATTCAGGGTATTGCTATTTTGGCAATTGAATTTTACCCCAGAACAAATTATATGTTTTGTCATATACTATTTTACTTTGCCAGCCACTCCTGGGACATCAGATTCAGGGTATTGCTATTTTGGCAAGTGAATTTCACCCCAGAACAAAATATATGTTTTGGCAGGCACTATTATACTTTGACAGCCACTGCTGGGACATCTGATTCAGGGTATTGCTATTTTTGCCAATTGAATTTCACCCCAGAACAAAATATACCCTGTTACGGATAGATTAAAACCAGGCCTGCAAATGCTGGAACAACAGATTCAGGGTATTGCTATTTTGGCAATTGAATTTAACCCCAGAACAAAATATGTGTTTTGGCGGACACTATTATACTTTGCCAGCCACTGCTGGGACACCAGATTCAGTGTATTGCTATTTTGGCAATTGAATTTCACCCCAGAACAAAATATACCCTGTTACTGACAGATTTGAACAAGGCCTGCAACTGCCGGAACACCAGATTCAGGGTATTGCTATTTTGGCAATTGAATATCACCCCAGAACAAAATATATGTTTTGGTGAACACTATTATACTATGCCAGCCACTGCTGGGACACCAGATTCAGGGTATTGCTATGTTTGCAATTGAATTTCAGCCCAGAACAAAATATATGTTTTGGCGGACACTATTATACTTTGCCAGCCACTGCTGGGACACCAGATTCAGGGTATTGCTATTTTGGCAATTGAATTTTACCCCAGAACAAATTATATGTTTTGGCATATACTATTTTACTTTGCCAGCCACTCCTGGGACACCAGATTCAGGGTATTGCTATTTTGGCAAGTGAATTTCACCCCAGAACAAAATATATGTTTTGGCAGGCACTATTATACTTTGCCAGCCACTGCTGGGACATCTGATTCAGGGTATTGCTATTTTTGCCAATTGAATTTCACCCCAGAACAAAATATACCCTGTTACAGATAGATTAAAACCAGGCCTGCAAATGCTGGAACAACAGATTCAGGGTATTGCTATTTTGGCAATTGAATTTAACCCCAGAACAAAATATGTGTTTTGGCGGACACTATTATACTTTGCCAGCCACTGCTGGGACACCAGATTCAGGGTATTGCTATTTTGGCAATTCAGTTTCCACCCCAAAACAAAATATACCCTGTTACAGACAGATTTGAACTAGGCCTGCAACTGCTGGAACACCAGATTCAGGGTATTGCTATTTTGGCAATTGAATATCACCCCAGAACAAAAAATATGTTTTGGCGGACACTATTATACTTTGCAAGCCACTGCTGGGACACCAGATTAAGGGTATTGCTATTTTTGCAAGTGAATTTCACCCCAGAACAAAATATATGTTTTGGAGGACACTATTATACTTTGCCAGCCACTGTTGTGACACCCGATTCAGGGTATTGCTATTTTGGCAATTGAATATCACCGCAGAACAAAATATATGTTTTGGCGGACACTATTATACTTTGCCAGCCACTGCTGGGACACCAGATTCAGGGTATTGCTATTTTGGCAATTGAATTTCACCCCAGAACAAAATATATGTTTTGGCGGACACTATTATACTTTGCAAGCCACTGCTGGGACACCAGATTCAGGGTATTGCTATTTTGGCAAGTGAATTTCACCCCAGAACAAAATATATGTTTTGGAGGACACTATTATACTTTGCCAGCCACTGTTGTGACACCCGATTCAGGGTATTGCTATTTTGGCAATTGAATATCACCGCAGAACAAAACATATGTTTTGGCGAACACTATTATACTTTGCCAGCCACTGCTGGGACACCAGATTCAGGGTATTGCTATTTTGGCAATTGAATTTCACCACAGAACAAAATATATGTTTTGGCGGACACTATTATACTTTGCCAGCCACTGCTGGGACACCAGATTCAGGGTATTGCTATTTTGGCAATTGAATTTCACCACAGAACAAAATATATGTTTTGGCGGACACTATTATACTTTGCCAGCCACTGCTGGGACACCAGATTCAGGGTATTGCTATTTTGGCAATTGAATTTCACCCCAGAACAAAATATAAGTTTTGGCGTATACTATTATACTTTTCCAGCCACTGCTGGGACACCAGATTCAGGGTATTGCTATTTTGGCAAGTGAATTTCACCTCAGAACAAAATATATGTTTTGGCGGACACTATTATACTTTGCCAGCCACTGCTGGGACACCAGATTCAGGGTATTGCTATTTTGGCAATTGAATTTCAGCCCAGAACAAAATATATGTTTTAGCGGACACTATTACACTTTGCCAGCCACTGCTGGGACACCAGATTCAGGGTATTGCTATTTTGGCAATTGAATTTCACCCCAGAACAAAATATACAATGTTAAGGACAGATTTAAACCAGGCTTGCAACTGCTGAAACACAATATTCAAGGTATTGCTATTTTGGTAATTGAACTTCAAACCAGAACAAAACATATGTTTTGGCGGACACTATTATACTTTGCCAGCCACTGCTGGGACACCAGATTCAGGGTATTGCTATTTTGGCAATTGAATTTTACCCCAGAACAAATTGTATGTTTTGGCATATACTATTTTACTTTGCCAGCCACTGCTGGGTCACCAGATTCAGGGTATTGCTATTTTGGCAAGTGAATTTCACCCCAGAACAAAATATATGTTTTGGCAGGCACTATTATACTTTGCCAGCCACTGCTGGGACATCTGATTCAGGGTATTGCTATTTTTGCCAATTGAATTTCACCCCAGAACAAAATATATGTTTTGGCGGACACTATTATACTTTGCCAGCCACTGCTGGGACTCCAAATACAGGGTATGGCTATTTTGGCAAGTGAATTTCACCCCAGAACAAAATATATGTTTTTGCGGACACTATTATACTTTGCCAGCCACTGCTGGGACATCAGATTCAGGGTATTGCTATTTTGGCAAGTAAATTTCACCCCAGAACAAAATATATGTTTTGGCGGACACTATTATAATTTGCTAGCCACTGCTGGAACACCAGATTGAGGGTATTGCTATTTTGGCAATTGAACTTCAAACCAGAACAAAACATATGTTTTGGCGGACACTATTATACTTTGCCAGCCACTGCTGGGACACCAGATTTAGGGTATTGCTATTTTGGCAATTGAATTTTACCCCAGAACAAATTGTATGTTTTGGCATATACTATTTTACTTTGCCAGCCACTGCTGGGTCACCAGATTCAGGGTATTGCTATTTTGGCAAGTGAATTTCACCCCAGAACAAAATATATGTTTTGGCAGGCACTATTATACTTTGCCAGCCACTGCTGGGACATCTGATTCAGGGTATTGCTATTTTTGCCAATTGAATTTCACCCCAGAACAAAATATATGTTTTGGCGGACACTATTATACTTTGCCAGCCACTGCTGGGACTCCAAATACAGGGTATGGCTATTTTGGCAAGTGAATTTCACCCCAGAACAAAATATATGTTTTTGCGGACACTATTATACTTTGCCAGCCACTGCTGGGACATCAGATTCAGGGTATTGCTATTTTGGCAAGTAAATTTCACCCCAGAACAAAATATATGTTTTGGCGGACACTATTATAATTTGCTAGCCACTGCTGGAACACCAGATTGAGGGTATTGCTATTTTGGCAATTGAATTTCACCCCAGAACAAAATATACCCTGTTACAGACAGATTTGAACAAGGCCTGCAACTGCCGGAACACCAGATTCAGGGTATTGCTATTTTGGCAATTGAATATCACTCCAGAACAAAATATATGTTTTGGCGAACACTATTATACTATGCCAGCCACTGCTGGGACACCAGATTCAGGGTATTGCTATTTTTGCAATTGAATTTCAGCCCAGAACAAAATATATGTTTTGGCGGACACTATTATACTTTGCCAGCCACTGCTGGGACACCAGATTCAGGGTATTGCTATTTTGGCAATTGAATTTTACCCCAGAACAAATTATATGTTTTGGCATATACTATTTTACTTTGCCAGCCACTCCTGGGACACCAGATTCAGGGTATTGCTATTTTGGCAAGTGAATTTCACCCCAGAACAAAATATATGTTTTGGCAGGCACTATTATACTTTGACAGCCACTGCTGGGACATCTGATTCAGGGTATTGCTATTTTTGCCAATTGAATTTCACCCCAGAACAAAATATACCCTGTTACAGATATATTAAAACCAGGCCTGCAAATGCTGGAACAACAGATTCAGGGTATTGCTATTTTGGCAATTGAATTTAACCCCAGAACAAAATATGTGTTTTGGCGGACACTATTATACTTTGCCAGCCACTGCTGGGACACCAGATTCAGGGTATTGCTATTTTGGCAATTCAGTTCCACCCCAAAACAAAATATACCCTGTTACAGACAGATTTGAACTAGGCCTGCAACTGCTGGAACACCAGATTCAGGGTATTGCTATTTTGGCAATTGAATATCACCCCAGAACAAAAAATATGTTTTGGCGGACACTATTATACTTTGCAAGCCACTGCTGGGACACCAGATTAAGGGTATTGCTATTTTGGCAAGTGAATTTCACCCCAGAACAAAATATATGTTTTGGAGGACACTATTATACTTTGCCAGCCACTGTTGTGACACCCGATTCAGGGTATTGCTATTTTGGCAATTGAATATCACCGCAGAACAAAATATATGTTTTGGCGGACACTATTATACTTTGCCAGCCACTGCTGGGACACCAGATTCAGGGTATTGCTATTTTGGCAATTGAATTTCACCCCAGAACAAAATATATGTTTTGGCGGACACTATTATACTTTGCCAGCCACTGCTGGGACACCAGATTCAGGGTATTGCTATTTTGGCAAGTGAATTTCACCCCAGAACAAAATATATGTTTTGGAGGACACTATTATACTTTGCCAGCCACTGTTGTGACACCCGATTCAGGGTATTGCTATTTTGGCAATTGAATATCACCGCAGAACAAAACATATGTTTTGGCGAACACTATTATACTTTGCCAGCCACTGCTGGGACACCAGATTCAGGGTATTGCTATTTTGGCAATTGAATTTCACCACAGAACAAAATATATGTTTTGGCGGACACTATTATACTTTGCCAGCCACTGCTGGGACACCAGATTCAGGGTATTGCTATTTTGGCAATTGAATTTCACCACAGAACAAAATATATGTTTTGGCGGACACTATTATACTTTGCCAGCCACTGCTGGGACACCAGATTCAGGGTATTGCTATTTTGGCAATTGAATTTCACCCCAGAACAAAATATAAGTTTTGGCGTATACTATTATACTTTTCCAGCCACTGCTGGGACACCAGATTCAGGGTATTGCTATTTTGGCAAGTGAATTTCACCTCAGAACAAAATATATGTTTTGGCGGACACTATTATACTTTGCCAGCCACTGCTGGGACACCAGATTCAGGGTATTGCTATTTTGGCAATTGAATTTCAGCCCAGAACAAAATATATGTTTTAGCGGACACTATTATACTTTGCCAGCCACTGCTGGGACACCAGATTCAGGGTATTGCTATTTTGGCAATTGAATTTCACCCCAGAACAAAATATACAATGTTAAGGACAGATTTAAACCAGGCTTGCAACTGCTGAAACACAATATTCAAGGTATTGCTATTTTGGTAATTGAACTTCAAACCAGAACAAAACATATGTTTTGGCGGACACTATTATACTTTGCCAGCCACTGCTGGGACACCAGATTCAGGGTATTGCTATTTTGGCAATTGAATTTTACCCCAGAACAAATTGTATGTTTTGGCATATACTATTTTACTTTGCCAGCCACTGCTGGGTCACCAGATTCAGGGTATTGCTATTTTGGCAAGTGAATTTCACCCCAGAACAAAATATATGTTTTGGCAGGCACTATTATACTTTGCCAGCCACTGCTGGGACATCTGATTCAGGGTATTGCTATTTTTGCCAATTGAATTTCACCCCAGAACAAAATATATGTTTTGGCGGACACTATTATACTTTGCCAGCCACTGCTGGGACACCAAATACAGGGTATGGCTATTTTGGCAAGTGAATTTCACCCCAGAACAAAATATATGTTTTTGCGGACACTATTATACTTTGCCAGCCACTGCTGGGACACCAGATTCAGGGTATTGCTATTTTGGCAATTAAATTTCACCCCAGAACAAAATATATGTTTTGGCGGACACTATTCTACTTTGCCAGCCACTACTGTGACACCTGATTCAGGGCATTGCTATTTTGGCAATTGAATTTCACCCCAGAACAAAATATAAGTTTTGGCGTATACTATTATACTTTTCCAGCCACTGCTGGGACACCAGATTCAAGTTATTGCTATTTTGGCAAGTGAATTTCACCTCAGAACAAAATATATGTTTTTGCGGATGCTATTATACTTTGCCAGCCAGTGCTGGGACATCAGATTCAGGGTATTGCTATTTTGGCAAGTAAAATTCAACCCAGAACAAAATATATGTTTTGGCGGACACTATTATACTTTGCCAGCCACTGCTGGGACCCCAGATTCAGGGTATTGCTATTTTGGCAATTGAATTTCAGCCCAGAACAAAATATATGTTTTAGCGGACACTATTATACTTTGCCAGCCACTGCTGGGACACCAGATTCAGGGTATTGCTATTTTTGCAATTGAATTTCACCCCAGAACAAAATATACACTGTTACGGACAGTTTTAAACCAGGCTTGCAACTGCTGAAACACCAGATTGAGGGTATTGCTATTTTGGCAAGTAAAATTCAACCCAGAACAAAATATATGTTTTGGCGGACACTATTATACTTTGCCAGCCACTGCTGGGACCCCAGATTCAGGGTATTGCTATTTTGGCAATTGAATTTCAGCCCAGAACAAAATATATGTTTTAGCGGACACTATTATACTTTGCCAGCCACTGCTGGGACACCAGATTCAGGGTATTGCTATTTTTGCAATTGAATTTCACCCCAGAACAAAATATACACTGTTACGGACAGTTTTAAACCAGGCTTGCAACTGCTGAAACACCAGATTCAGGGTATTGCTAATTTGGTAATTGAACTTCAAACCAGAACAAAACATATGTTTTGGCGGACACTATTATACTTTGCCAGCCACTGCTGTTACACCAGATTCAGGGTATTGCTATTTTGGCAATTGAATTTCACCCCAGAACAAAATATATGTTTTGGCATGCACTATTATACTTTGCCAGCCACTGCTGGGACATCTGATTCAGGGTATTGCTATTTTTGCCAATTGAATTTCACCCCAGAACAAAATATACCCTGTTACGGACAGATTAAAACCAGGCCTGCAACTGCTGGAACAACAGATTCAGGGTATTGCTAATTTGGCAATTGAATTTAACCCCAGAACAAAATATGTGTTTTGGCGGACACTATTATACTTTGCCAGCCACTGCTGGGACACCAGATTCAGTGTATTGCTATTTTGGCAATTGAATTTCACCCCAGAACAAAATATACCCTGTTACAGACAGATTTGAACTAGGCCTGCAACTGCCGGAACACCAGATTCAGGGTATTGCTATTTTGGCAATTGAATATCACCCCAGAACAAAATATATGTTTTGGCGAACACTATTATACTATGCCAGCCACTGCTGGAACACTAGACTCAGGGTATTGCTATTTTGGCAATTGAATTTCAGCCCAGAACAAAAGATAAGTTTTGGCGGACACTATTATACTTTGCCAGCCACTGCTGGGACCCCAGATTCAGGGTATTGCTATTTTGGCAATTGAATTTCAGCCCAGAACAAAATATATGTTTTAGCGGACAATATTATACATTGCCAGCCACTGCTGGGACACCAGATTCAGGGTATTGCTATTTTGGCAATTGAATATCACCCCAGAACAAAATATATGTTTTGGCGAACACTATTATACTTTGCCAGCCACTGCTGGGACACCAGATTCAGGGTATTGCTATTTTGGCAATTGAATTTCAGCCCAGAACAAAATATATGTTTTGGCAGACACTATTATACTTTGCCAGCCACTGCTGGGACACCAAATTCAGGGTACTGCTATTTTGGCAATTGAATTTCACCCCAGAACAAAATATACAATGTTACGGACAGATTTAAACCAGGCTTGCAAGTGCTGAAACACCAGATTCAGGGTATTGCTATTTTGGTAATTGAACTTCAAACCAGAACAAAACATATGTTTTGGCGGACACTATTATACTTTGCCAGCCACTGCTGGGACACCAGATTCAGGGTATTGCTATTTTGGCAATTGAATTTTACCCCAGAACAAATTATATGTTTTGTCATATACTATTTTACTTTGCCAGCCACTCCTGGGACATGAGATTCAGGGTATTGCTATTTTGGCAAGTGAATTTCACCCCAGAACAAAATATATGTTTTGGCAGGCACTATTATACTTTGACAGCCACTGCTGGGACATCTGATTCAGGGTATTGCTATTTTTGCCAATTGAATTTAACCCCAGAACAAAATATACCCTGTTACGGATAGATTAAAACCAGGCCTGCAAATGCTGGAACAACAGATTCAGGGTATTGCTATTTTGGCAATTGAATTTAACCCCAGAACAAAATATGTGTTTTGGCGGACACTATTATACTTTGCCAGCCACTGCTGGGACACCAGATTCAGTGTATTGCTATTTTGGCAATTGAATTTCACCCCAGAACAAAATATACCCTGTTACTGACAGATTTGAAAAAGGCCTGCAACTGCCGGAACACCAGATTCAGGGTATTGCTATTTTGGCAATTGAATATCACCCCAGAACAAAATATATGTTTTGGTGAACACTATTATACTATGACAGCCACTGCTGGGACACCAGATTCAGGGTATTGCTATGTTTGCAATTGAATTTCAGCCCAGAACAAAATATATGTTTTGGCGGAAACTATTATACTTTGCCAGCCACTGCTGGGACACCAGATTCAGGGTATTGCTATTTTGGCAATTGAATTTTACCCCAGAACAAATTATATGTTTTGGCATATACTATTTTACTTTGCCAGCCACTCCTGGGACACCAGATTCAGGGTATTGCTATTTTAGCAAGTGAATTTCACCCCAGAACAAAATATATGTTTTGGCAGGCACTATTATACTTTGCCAGCCACTGCTGGGACATCTGATTCAGGGTATTGCTATTTTTGCCAATTGAATTTCACCCCAGAACAAAATATACCCTGTTACAGATGGATTAAAACCAGGCCTGCAAATGCTGGAACAACAGATTCAGGGTATTGCTAATTTGGCAATTGAATTTAACCCCAGAACAAAATATGTGTTTTGGCGGACACTATTATACTTTGCCAGCCACTGCTGGGACACCAGATTCAGGGTATTGCTATTTTGGCAATTCAGTTCCACCCCAAAACAAAATATACCCTGTTACAGACAGATTTGAACTAGGCCTGCAACTGCTGGAACACCAGATTCAGGGTATTGCTATTTTGGCAATTGAATATCACCCCAGAACAAAAAATATGTTTTGGCGGACACTAATATACTTTGCAAGCCACTGCTGGGACACCATATTAAGGGTATTGCTATTTTGGCAAGTGAATTTCACCCCAGAACAAAATATATGTTTTGGAGGACACTATTATACTTTGCCAGCCACTGTTGTGACACCCGATTCAGGGTATTGCTATTTTGGCAATTGAATTTCACCGCAGAACAAAATATATGTTTTAACGGACACTATTATACTTTGCCAGCCACTGCTGGGACACCAGATTCAGGGTATTGCTATTTTGGCAATTGAATTTCACCCCAGAACAAAATATATGTTTTGGCGAACACTATTATACTTTGCCAGCCACTGCTGGGACACCAGATTCAGGGTATTGCTATTTTGGCAAGTTAATTTCACCCCAGAACAAAATATATGTTTTGGAGGACACTATTATACTTTGCCAGCCACTGTTGTGACACCCGATTCAGGGTATTGCTATTTTGGCAATTGAATATCACCGCAGAACAAAACATATGTTTTGGCGAACACTATTATACTTTGCCAGCCACTGCTGGGACACCAGATTCAGGGTATTGCTATTATGGCAATTGAATTTCACCCCAGAACAAAATATATGTTTTGGCGGACACTATTATACTTTGCCAGCCACTGCTGGGACACCAGATTCAGGGTATTGCTATTTTGGCAATTGAATTTCACCCCAGAACAAAATATAAGTTTTGGCGTATACTATTATACTTTTCCAGCCACTGCTGGGACACCAGATTCAGGGTATTGCTATTTTGGCAAGTGAATTTCACCTCAGAACAAAATATATGTTTTTGCGGATACTATTATACTTTGCCAGCCAGTGCTGGGACATCAGATTCAGGGTATTGCTATTTTGGCAAGTAAAATTCACCCCAGAACAAAATATATGTTTTGGCGGACACTATTATACTTTGCCAGCCACTGCTGGGACACCAGATTCAGGGTATTGCTATTTTGGCAATTGAATTTCAGCCCAGAACAAAATATATGTTTTAGCGGACACTATTATACTTTGCCAGCCACTGCTGGGACACCAGATTCAGGGTATTGCTATTTTGGCAAGTGAATTTCACCCCAGAACAAAATATATGTTTTGGCAGGCACTATTATACTTTGCCAGCCACTGCTGGGACATCTGATTCAGGGTATTGCTATTTTTGCCAATTGAATTTCACCCCAGAACAAAATATATGTTTTGGCGGACACTATTATACTTTGCCAGCCACTGCTGGGACACCAAATACAGGGTATGGCTATTTTGGCAAGTGAATTTCACCCCAGAACAAAATATATGTTTTTGCGGACACTATTATACTTTGCCAGCCACTGCTGGGACATCAGATTCAGGGTATTGCTATTTTGGCAAGTAAATTTCACCCCAGAACAAAATATATGTTTTGGCGGACACTATTATAATTTGCTAGCCACTGCTGGAACACCAGATTCAGGGTATTGCTATTTTGGCAATTGAATTTCACCCCAGAACAAAATATACCCTGTTACAGACAGATTTGAACAAGGCCTGCAACTGCCGGAACACCAGATTCAGGGTATTGCTATTTTGGCAATTGAATATCACTCCAGAACAAAATATATGTTTTGGCGAACACTATTATACTATGCCAGCCACTGCTGGGACACCAGATTCAGGGTATTGCTATTTTTGCAATTGAATTTCAGCCCAGAACAAAATATATGTTTTGGCGGACACTATTATACTTTGCCAGCCACTGCTGGGACACCAGATTCAGGGTATTGCTATTTTGGCAATTGAATTTTACCCCAGAACAAATTATATGTTTTGGCATATACTATTTTACTTTGCCAGCCACTCCTGGGACACCAGATTCAGGGTATTGCTATTTTGGCAAGTGAATTTCACCCCAGAACAAAATATATGTTTTGGCAGGCACTATTATACTTTGACAGCCACTGCTGGGACATCTGATTCAGGGTATTGCTATTTTTGCCAATTGAATTTCACCCCAGAACAAAATATACCCTGTTACAGATATATTAAAACCAGGCCTGCAAATGCTGGAACAACAGATTCAGGGTATTGCTATTTTGGCAATTGAATTTAACCCCAGAACAAAATATGTGTTTTGGCGGACACTATTATACTTTGCCAGCCACTGCTGGGACACCAGATTCAGGGTATTGCTATTTTGGCAATTCAGTTCCACCCCAAAACAAAATATACCCTGTTACAGACAGATTTGAACTAGGCCTGCAACTGCTGGAACACCAGATTCAGGGTATTGCTATTTTGGCAATTGAATATCACCCCAGAACAAAAAATATGTTTTGGCGGACACTATTATACTTTGCAAGCCACTGCTGGGACACCAGATTAAGGGTATTGCTATTTTGGCAAGTGAATTTCACCCCAGAACAAAATATATGTTTTGGAGGACACTATTATACTTTGCCAGCCACTGTTGTGACACCCGATTCAGGGTATTGCTATTTTGGCAATTGAATATCACCGCAGAACAAAATATATGTTTTGGCGGACACTATTATACTTTGCCAGCCACTGCTGGGACACCAGATTCAGGGTATTGCTATTTTGGCAATTGAATTTCACCCCAGAACAAAATATATGTTTTGGCGGACACTATTATACTTTGCCAGCCACTGCTGGGACACCAGATTCAGGGTATTGCTATTTTGGCAAGTGAATTTCACCCCAGAACAAAATATATGTTTTGGAGGACACTATTATACTTTGCCAGCCACTGTTGTGACACCCGATTCAGGGTATTGCTATTTTGGCAATTGAATATCACCGCAGAACAAAACATATGTTTTGGCGAACACTATTATACTTTGCCAGCCACTGCTGGGACACCAGATTCAGGGTATTGCTATTTTGGCAATTGAATTTCACCACAGAACAAAATATATGTTTTGGCGGACACTATTATACTTTGCCAGCCACTGCTGGGACACCAGATTCAGGGTATTGCTATTTTGGCAATTGAATTTCACCACAGAACAAAATATATGTTTTGGCGGACACTATTATACTTTGCCAGCCACTGCTGGGACACCAGATTCAGGGTATTGCTATTTTGGCAATTGAATTTCACCCCAGAACAAAATATAAGTTTTTGGCGTATACTATTATACTTTTCCAGCCACTGCTGGGACACCAGATTCAGGGT
>JAKVIS010004696.1:0-13351 GCA_033119425.1 Bufotes viridis
CAATTTCTCACCGTCATCTTCTTAACTAATACTTTGGTGCTACGCTCATCACTACTTACCGCGACTTATGTGGTTGACAGCACAGGCTGCAGATGGCAACACTATTGTCATCAACTGACACGTTAAAAAAAGCCCACACTGCGGAGCCATGTGCAGACGTCCTGGGAGCGCCAGAAGTGACCGTGCATGGTGGATGGCTCGCTCAAGATACATTTGCAGTCTGCTTTTTGCCTCCTGTGCCCTGCGAGTTCTGCCTGCTTCTCCTCCTTCTCCTCCCTCTCTGCTGCTCCGTCTCTCCCTCTGAACTCCCCTCCTCTTTCTCTCTTGTGGACACCCACATAACGTCCATCGACACGTCATCATCGTCACCTTCATCACCACTGACACTTGAGATCTCGGAGCAGGGACGTGCAGAGACATTTTGAAGGGCAGGGCTTATGTTTAAAAAAAAGGGCACTTGACATAATTTGAAAAATTGTTTGTACCACAAAGCTTACTTTTCTAAAAGTCTTAGGCCTCTTTCACACTTGCGTTGTGAAGATCCGGCGTGCACTTCCGTCGCCGGAATGCACGCGGATCCGGCACAACGCAAGTGAACTGAAAGCATTTGAAGACTGATCACTCTTCAAAATGCTCAGTGTTACTATAGCAGCCAGGGCGCTACTAGCGTCCTGGTTGCCATATGTAACGTGAGAGAAGCGGCATACTTACATTCCGTTCGGCTCCCGGGCGCTCCTGAATGACGTCAGAGTGCCTGCGCATGGATCACGTGATCCATGCGATCCACGTGATCTATGCACTGGGCGCCCTGACGTCATCCTGGAGCGTCGGGAGCCGCACGGAATGTAAGTATGCCGCTCCCTACTGCTTTACTATGGCAACCAGGACTTTGGCGTCTGGCTGCCATAGTAACCATTGACAAAAAGCTAAGCGTCGGATCCGGCGATGCGCGAGCTTGACGTTTAGCTAAACCGGATCCCGGACTAATGCCCTTCAATGGGCAATAATTCCCGGATCGGCGTTCGGCATGTCTTCCGTATTTTTGGGCGGGAGACAAATCCGCAGCATGTTGAGCGGAAGACATCCTGATGCATCCTGAGCAGATTTCTCTCCATTCAGGATGCATGGGGATAATCCTGATCAGTAGCTTTCCATCCTAGAGACCCGAGGACTAGAGATGGCCCGAACTATCCGCCGGCGAACAGTTCCCGGCGAACATAGCTTGTTCGCGTTCGCCTCTGCCGGGCGAACATATGCGATGTTCGGTCCGCCCTATACATCATCATTGAGCAAACTTTGACCCTGTACCTCACAGTCAGCAGACACATTCCAGCCAATCAGCAGCATACCCTCCCTCCCAGACCCTCCCACCTCCTGCACAGCATCCATTTTAGATTCATTCTGAAGCTGCAGTCTTAGTGAGAGGAAGGAGAGTGTAGTAGCTGCTGATTTAGTGGGAAATTGATAGCTAGGCTAGTGAATTCAGTGTCCACTCCAGTCCTGAAAGACTCATCTGATCTCTGCTGTAAGGACAGCGTCCTGACAGCACCCCAAAAGCCCTTTTTAGGGCTGCAACATTAGTCTACTTTTTTTTCCTTTATATACATATTGCAGTTGCCTGGCCTGCCTGTGTGTGAGGAGCTGCAGGCCCACAGACTGTAGTGTGCCCACTGCCAGTGCCCACCCCTGTCATTCCGTGTGGTACAGGACTTTGCATCAAAAAAGGCATTTAATTTTTACACTTTAATCTAAGGTTAGTTGCCTGCCAGTGTGTGTCAGGCTGACTTCCACTGACTGTAGTGTGCCCACTGCCAGTGCTCCACCACTCATACCCGGCTGGCACAGGACTTTGCATAAAAAGGCATTTAATTTTTACACTTTAGTGTAATTTCAGCTGCTTGCCTGCTGCTAGTGTGTGTCAGGCCGACTTCAACTGACTGTAGTGTGCCCACTGCCAGTGCCCACCCCTGTCATCCCGTGTGGCACAGGACTTTGCTTAAAAAAGGCACTTAATTTTTACACTTTAATCTAAGGTTAGTTGCCTGCCAGTGTGTGTCAGGCTGACTTCCACTGACTGTAGTGTGCCCACTGCCAGTGTCCACCACTCATACCGGCTGGCACAGGACTTTGCATAAAAAGGGCATTTAATTTTTACACTTTAGTGTAATTTCAGCTGCTTGCCTGCTGCTAGTGTGTGTCAGGCCGACTTCAACTGACTGTAGTGTGCCCACTGCCAGTGCCCACCCCTGTCATCCCGTGTGGCACAGGACTTTGCTTAAAAAAGGCACTTAATTTTTACACTTTAATCTAAGGTTAGTTGCCTGCCAGTGTGTGTCAGGCTGACTTCCACTGACTGTAGTGTGCCCACTGCCAGTGCCCACCACTCATACCGGCTGGCACAGGACTTTGCATAAAAAGGCATTTAATTTTTACACTTTAGTGTAATTTCAGCTGCTTGCCTGCTGCTAGTGTGTGTCAGGCCGACTTCAACTGACTGTAGTGTGCCCACTGCCAGTGCCCACCCCTGTCATCCCGTGTGGCACAGGACTTTGCTTAAAAAAGGCACTTAATTTTTACACTTTAATCTAAGGTTAGTTGCCTGCCAGTGTGTGTCAGGCTGACTTCCACTGACTGTAGTGTGCCCACTGCCAGTGTCCACCACTCATACCCGGCTGGCACGGGACTTTGCATAAAAGGGCATTTAATTTTTACACTTTAGTGTAATTTCAGCTGCTTGCCTGCTGCTAGTGTGTGTCAGGCCGACTTCAACTGACTGTAGTGTGCCCACTGCCAGTGCCCACCCCTGTCATCCCGTGTGGCACAGGACTTTGCTTAAAAAAAGGCACTTAATTTTTACACTTTAATCTAAGGTTAGTTGCCTGCCAGTGTGTGTCAGGCTGACTTCCACTGACTGTAGTGTGGCCACTGCCAGTGTCCACCACTCATACCGGCTGGCACAGGACTTTGCATAAAAAAGGCATTTAATTTTTACACTTTAGTGTAATTTCAGCTGCTTGCCTGCTGCTAGTGTGTGTCAGGCCGACTTCAACTGACTGTAGTGTGCCCACTGCCAGTGCCCACCCCTGTCATCCCGTGTGGCACAGGACTTTGCTTAAAAAAAGGCACTTAATTTTTACACTTTAATCTAAGGTTAGTTGCCTGCCAGTGTGTGTCAGGCTGACTTCAACTGACTGTAGTGTGCCCACTGCCAGTGCCCACCCCTGTCATCCCGTGTGGCACAGGACTTTGCTTAAAAAAAGGCACTTAATTTTTACACTTTAATCTAAGGTTAGTTGCCTGCCAGTGTGTGTCAGGCTGACTTCCACTGACTGTAGTGTGCCCACTGCCAGTTGCCCACCCCTGTCATCCCGTGTGGCACAGGACTTTGCTTAAAAAAGGCACTTAATTTTTACACTTTAATCTAAGGTTAGTTGCCTGCCAGTGTGTGTCAGGCTGACTTCCACTGACTGTAGTGTGCCCACTGCCAGTGTCCACCACTCATACCGGCTGGCACAGGACTTTGCATAAAAAGGCATTTAATTTTTACACTTTAGTGTAATTTCAGCTGCTTGCCTGCTGCTAGTGTGTGTCAGGCCGACTTCCACTGACTGTAGTGTGCCCACTGCCAGTGTCCACCACTCATACCGGCTGGCACAGGACTTTGCATAAAAAGGCATTTAATTTTTACACTTTAGTGTAATTTCAGCTGCTTGCCTGCTGCTAGTGTGTGTCAGGCCGACTTCAACTGACTGTAGTGTGCCCACTGCCAGTGCCCACCCCTGTCATCCCGTGTGGCACAGGACTTTGCTTAAAAAAGGCACTTAATTTTTACACTTTAATCTAAGGTTAGTTGCCTGCCAGTGTGTGTCAGGCTGACTTCCACTGACTGTAGTGTGCCCACTGCCAGTGTCCACCACTCATACCCGGCTGGCACAGGACTTTGCATAAAAAAGGCATTTAATTTTTACACTTTAGTGTAATTTCAGCTGCTTGCCTGCTGCTAGTGTGTGTCAGGCCGACTTCAACTGACTGTAGTGTGCCCACTGCCAGTGCCCACCCCTGTCATCCCGTGTGGCACAGGACTTTGCTTAAAAAAAGGCACTTAATTTTTACACTTTAATCTAAGGTTAGTTGCCTGCCAGTGTGTGTCAGGCTGACTTCCACTGACTGTAGTGTGGCCACTGCCAGTGTCCACCACTCATACCGGCTGGCACAGGACTTTGCATAAAAAAGGCATTTAATTTTACACTTTAGTGTAATTTCAGCTGCTTGCCTGCTGCTAGTGTGTGTCAGGCCGACTTCAACTGACTGTAGTGTGCCCACTGCCAGTGCCCACCCCTGTCATCCCGTGTGGCACAGGACTTTGCTTAAAAAAGGCACTTAATTTTTACACTTTAATCTAAGGTTAGTTGCCTGCCAGTGTGTGTCAGGCTGACTTCCACTGACTGTAGTGTGCCCACTGCCAGTGTCCACCACTCATACCGGCTGGCACAGGACTTTGCATAAAAAGGCATTTAATTTTTACACTTTAGTGTAATTTCAGCTGCTTGCCTGCTGCTAGTGTGTGTCAGGCCGACTTCCACTGACTGTAGTGTGCCCACTGCCAGTGTCCACCACTCATACCGGCTGGCACAGGACTTTGCATAAAAAGGCATTTAATTTTTACACTTTAGTGTAATTTCAGTTGCTTGCCTGCTGCTAGTGTGTGTCAGGCCGACTTCCACTGACTGTAGTGTGCCCACTGCCAGTGTCCAACCACTGATACCGGGTGGCACAGTAGCTTTGCCGATAAATAAGGCATTTAATTTTTAGACAGTAGTCTAAATTCAGTTGCTTGCCTGCTGCCAGTGTGTGTCAGGCCCTCTTCCACTGACTGTAGTGTGCCCACTGCCAGTGCCAACCACTGATACCGGGTGGCACAGTAGCTTGCCGATAAATTAGGCATTTAATTTTTAGACAGTAGTCTAAATTCAGTTGCTTGCCTGCTGCCAGTGTGTGTCAGGCCCTCTTCCACTGACTGTAGTGTGCCCACTGCCAGTGCCAACCACTGATACCGGGTGGCACAGTAGCTTGCCGATAAATAAGGCATTTAATTTTTAGACAGTAGTCTAAGATTCAGTTGCTTGCCTGCTGCCAGTGTGTGTCAGGCCCACCTCCACAGACTGTAGTGTGCCCACTGCCAGTGCCAACCACTGATACCGGGTGGCACAGTAGCTTGCCGATAAATAAGGCATTTCATTTTTAGACAGTAGTCTAAATTCAGTTGCTTGCCTGCTGCCAGTGTGTGTCAGGCCCGCTTCCACTGACTGTAGTGTGCCCACTGCCAGTGCCAACCACTGATACCGGGTGGCACAGTAGCTTGCCGATAAATAAGGCATTTAATTTTTAGACAGTAGTCTAAATTCAGTTGCTTGCCTGCTGCCAGTGTGTGTCAGGCCCGCTTCCACTGACTGTAGTGTGCCCACTGCCAGTGCTCAACCACTGATACCGGGTGGCACAGTAGCTTGCCGATAAATAAGGCATTTAATTTTTAGACAGTAGTCTAAATTCAGTTGCTTGCCTGCTGCCAGTGTGTGTCAGGCCCTCTTCCACTGACTGTAGTGTGCCCACTGCCAGTGCCAATCACTGATACCGGGTGGCACAGTAGCTTGCCGATAAATAAGGCATTTAATTTTTAGACAGTAGTCTAAATTCAGTTGCTTGCCTGCTGCCAGTGTGTGTCAGGCCCACCTCCACAGACTGTAGTGTGCCCACTGCCAGTGCCAACCACTGATACCGGGTGGCACAGTAGCTTGCCGATAAATAAGGCATTTAATTTTTAGACAGTAGTCTAAATTCAGTTGCTTGCCTGCTGCCAGTGTGTGTCAGGCCCGCTTCCACTGACTGTAGTGTGCCCACTGCCAGTGCTCAACCACTGATACCGGGTGGCACAGTAGCTTGCCGATAAATTAGGCATTTAATTTTTAGACAGTAGTCTAAATTCAGTTGCTTGCCTGCTGCCAGTGTGTGTCAGGCCCTCTTCCACTGACTGTAGTGTGCCCACTGCCAGTGCCAACCACTGATACCTGGGTGGCACAGTAGCTTGCCGATAAATAAGGCATTTAATTTTTAGACAGTAGTCTAAATTCAGTTGCTTGCCTGCTGCCAGTGTGTGTCAGGCCCACTTCCACAGACTGTAGTGTGCCCACTGCCAGTGCCAACCACTCATACCGGGTGGCACAGTACCTAGCAGCGTAGTACCACTTATCTAAAAAAAATGACAGGCAGAGGCAGGCCACCCCGCAGGGGCCGTCGTGGTCGTGGTGCTGTGATTTCCACTGTCCCTGGAATAATGCCCAGTTTTCAGAGGCCACGTGCCCTGAACCCGAAAAATTCAGAGGACGTAGTTGACTGGCTTAGACAGGACACCCAATCTTCAACAGCTTCCGCTAAGAACCTTGACGCACCATCCTCCTCCAGCTCAGCTTCGGTCACCTGCTCTCAAGTTACCACGCACCCGCCCGTCGCCACCACCACCACTACCACCACAGCCACCACAGCCGCTTCACTTGATCCGTCAGAGGAGTTATTTACACATCAGTTGGATGCAATTAGTGATGCGCAACCATTATTGCCAGATGATGTAGATTACGGGGATATGTCTCAGTCAGGCAGGATTACACACATGGACGTACAGTGTGATGATGATGATGATGATGTTGTACCCGCTGCTGCTTCCTTTGCTGAGGTGTCAGATACAAGTGAAGCGGTTGATGATGACGATGTGTCCACGGATGCCACGTGGGTGCCTGCTCGAAGAAGAAGAAGAGGGGAAAGTTCTGAAGGGAGACAGAGAGAATGAGGAGACGAGTTGGAAGCAGGGGAGGTCGTCGCAAGGAGTTAGTGGCACAGTCAGACAGCATGTATCGGCACCTGGGGTCAGCCAGACAGCACGCCAGTCAACGCATGCTGTTGCCACCACTAGAATGCCGTCATTGCAAAGCTCAGCAGTGTGGCATTTTTTGTGTGTCTGCCTCTGATAAAAGCAATGCCATTTGCAACCTGTGCCAAAAGAAACTGAGTCGTGGGAAGTCCAACACCCACCTTGGTACAACTGCTTTGCGAAGGCACATGATCTCACATCACAAGCGCCTATGGGATCAACACATGAGTACAAGCAGCACACAAACTCAAAGCCACCATGCTCCTCCTGGTCCAGCATCTTCAGCCACGTCAACCACTGCTGTCCTCCCTGCCCCCTCTCAACCACCCGCCACTCCATCTCTCACCTTCAGCAGTTCCTGCTCATCTGCCCACAGTCAGGTGTCTGTCAAGGACATGTTTGAGCATATGAAGCCAATGTCACAAAGTCACCCACTTGCCCGGCGACTGACAGCTGGCTTGACGGAACTCTTAGCCCGCCAGCTTTTACCATACCAGCTGGTAGAGTCTGAGGCCTTCAAAAAATTTGTCGCTATTGGGACACCACAGTGGAAGGTACCCGGACGAAATTTTTTTCCAAAAGGCAATCCCAAACCTCTACCATGTCATTGAAAAGGAAGTCATGGCATCTCTGGCATACAGTGTTGGGGCAAGGGTCCATCTGACCACTGATACCTGGTCTGCAAAGCACGGTCAGGGCAGGTATATCACGTATACTGCGCATTGGGTCAACCTGCTGACGGCTGACAAGCATGGAATGCGTGGCTCCGCAGCGGAGTTGGTGACACCACCACGACTTGCAGGCAGACCTACTGCCACCTCCTCTACTCCTACTCCATCCTCTTCAATATCCTCCTCGGCTGAGTCCTCTTCTGCTGCGGCGTCTGGCTGCACATCAACTGATTCCCCCAGCTCCCCAGGGGCTATTCCACATCCCGGATACGACAGTGTCACGCTATCTTGGGGTTGACTTGCCTGAAAGCAGAGAGCCACACAGGACCAGCACTCCTGTCCGCCCTGAACGCACAGGTGGATCAGTGGCTGACCCCGCACCAACTGGAGATCGGCAAAGTGGTGTGTGACAATGGAAGCAATCTGTTGTCGGCATTAAATTTGGGCAAGTTGTCACATGTGCCATGCATGGCACATGTGTTGAATCTCATCGTACAACGTTTTGTGTCTAAGTACCCAGGCTTACAGGACGTCCTCAAGCAGGCCAGGAAGGTGTGTGGCCATTTCAGGCGTTCCTACACGGCCATGGCGCACTTTTCCGATATTCAGCGGCGAAACAACATGCCAGTGAGGCGCTTGATATGCGACAGCCCGACACGTTGGAATTCAACACTCCTAATGTTCGACCGCCTGCTCCAACAAGAAAAAGCCGTCAACGAGTATTTGTATGACCGGGGTGCTAGGACAGCCTCTGCGGAGCTGGGAATCTTTTGCCACGTTACTGGACACTCATGCGCAATGCCTGTAGGCTTATGCGTCCTTTTGAGGAGGTGACAAACCTAGTCAGTCGCACCGAAGGCACCATCAGCGACCTCATCCCATTTGTTTTCTTCCTGGAGCGTGCCCTGCGAAGAGTTCTGGATCAGGCTGTAGATGAGCGTGAAGAGGAAGAGGAAGAGTTGTGGTCACCATCACCACCAGAAACAGCCTTGTCATCATCGCTTGCCGGACCTGCAGCAACGCTGGAAGAGGAGTATGAGGAAGAGGAGTCAGAGGAGGAATGTGGTGGCTTTGAGGAGGAGGAAGACCAACCACAGCAGGCACCCCAGGGTGCTCGTTGTTGTCACCTATCTGGGACCCATGGTGTTGTGCGTGGCTGGGGGAAGAACAGACCGTCAATGACATCAGTGAGGGCGAGCGGGAAATGAGTAGCTCTGCATCCAACCTTGTTCAAATGGGGTCTTTCATGCTGTCATGTCTGTTGAGGGACCCACGTATAAAAAGGATAAAGGAGAACGATCTGTACTGGGTGGCCACGCTACTAGACCCCCGGTATAAGCAGAAAGTGGCAGAAATGTTACCAAATTACCGAAAGTCGGAAAGGATGCAGCAGTTCAAAACCAAACTAAAAAATATGCTTTACACAGCTTATAAGGGGATGTCACAGCACAACGGGGAATCTAACAGGGGAAGAGGTGAGTGTAATCCTCCTCCTACCACGGCGGCAAGGACTGGACGATTTACAGATGTGTTGTTGATGGAGGACATGCGGAGCTTTTCAGTCCTACTCATCGCCACAGCCCTTCGGGATCCAGCCTTAGAGAACGACTCGACCGACAGGTAGCAGACTACCTCGCCTTAACAGCAGATATCGACACTCTGAGGAGCAATGAACCCCTTCACTACTGGGTGTGCAGGCTTGACCTGTGGCCTGAGCTATCCCAGTTTGCGATAGAACTTCTGGCCTGCCCTGCTTCAAGTGTCCTGTCAGAAAGGACCTTCAGTGCAGCAGGAGGCATTGTCACTGACAAGAGAAGTTGCCTCGGTCAAAAAAGTGTTGATTACCTCACCTTCATAAAGATGAATGAGGCATGGATCCCGAAGGGACTGACAGTGGGGGATACGTTTGACTAACAAAAGGCCTGATTACATGCCATGGCCTCAAAATGGTCCCCACGCTGCTGTATTTAATGTCTGCATACCGGATGACTTTCGTGAATTCTCCACCACCAACTAGGGTTCAAGCCGCAATGTTTTAGTCACTTTTCTGCCTGGAAAACATAAATTTTTCCGGCCGCTGCTACAATAGCGGCTGCAACAGTGCCATTATTTTTCAGGCATGTGTACATGCCTAATTTTTCTGTCCTATGGTGCAGCACTGTGGCTGCAAAAACAAACCAAAAAAAAGGCACATACAAGTGTCAATTCCCCTTCGTGATCGTTACCTTGTTGTGGTGAAGGGGCTTGCGTATCACAATGAAGCAATCATCATCACCTCTATAAGTGTGTTGGCAATGTTGCCACACCCCAGATGATAAGGCCGTTGCTTCATTATGATCAGACCAAAGCGATCGGGTGGCCACGCTACTAGACCCCGGTATAAGCAGAAAGTGGCAGAAATGTTGCAAATTACCGAAAGTCGGAAAGGATGCAGCAGTTCAAAACCAAACTAAAAAATATGCTTTACACAGCTTATAAGGGGATGTCAATGGGGGATTCGACAATGGTTAATCAATTCGACCGGATAGGGTCCGTAACAGGGATTAAACTGATAGCAATAGTACTAGTTAAGACACCACTCATATAGGGTGTCACAGCACATTGCTCTGTGCACGCGCAGTGCCCCAATTTGGGAGTAAGAGGACCGACCAAGCTGCTTTTTCCATCTCCCGGTTCCTGAAATCAATTCAGTTTAGTGTACGAGAGTTTGGTCTGTCACTGTGAAGGCAGTCGAAGGTACCCGGCCTAAATTTTTTTCAAAGGCAATCCCTGATATGGGACGTAACAGGATTAAACTGATGAGAATAATACTACAGAAAATACCACTCATATCAGTGGAGGGAGCCAGCATTTTTTTAACCATCTCCCCGTTCGAAAAATCTATTCAATAAATGGCACCCAGATTGGGAGTCGGGACGTTAGAGGATTAAACTGATGAGAATAGTACTACCGAAAATACAACTCATATCGGGTGTGACAGTAAATTGCACGGCGCAGACGCAGTGACCGTGGTTTAAAACAGAGTGGAGGAGCCAGCGTTTTTAACCATCTCCCGTTCGAAAAATCTATTCAATAAATGGCCCCCAGATTGGGGGCGTTAGAGGATTAAACTGATGAGAATAGTACTACAGAAAATACCACTCATATCGGGTGTGACAGTAAATTGCACGGCGCAGGCGCAGTGACCGTGGTTTAAAACAGAGTGGAGGGAGCCAGCGTTTTTAACCATCTCCCGTTCGAAAAATCTATTCAATAAATGGCCCCCAGATTGGGGACGTTAGAGGATTAAACTGATGAGAATAGTACTACAGAAAATACCACTCATATCGGGTGTGACAGTAAATTGCACGGCGCAGGCGCAGTGACCGTGGTTTAAAACAGAGTGGAGGGAGCCAGCGTTTTTAACCATCTCCCGTTCGAAAAATCTATTCAATAAATGGCACCCAGATTGGGGACGTTAGAGGATTAAACTGATGAGAATAGTACTACAGAAAATACCACTCATATCGGGTGTGACAGTAAATTGCACGGCGCAGGCAGCAGTCACCGTGGTTTAAAACAGAGTGGAGGGAGCCAGCGTTTTTAACCATCTCCCGTTCGAAAAATCTATTCAATAAATGGCACCCAGATTGGGGACGTTAGAGGATTAAACTGATGAGAATAGTACTACAGAAAATACCACTCATATCGGGTGTGACAGTAAATTGCACGGCGCAGGCGCAGTGACCATGGTTTAAAACAGAGTGGAGAGAGCCAGCGTTTTTAACCATCTCCCGTTCGAAAAATCTATTCAATAAATGGCCCCCAGATTAGGGACGTTAGAGGATTAAACTGATGAGAATAGTACTACAGAAAATACCACTCATATCGGGTGTGACAGTAAATTGCACGGCGCAGACGCAGTGACCGTGGTTTTAAAACAGAGTGGAGGGAGCCAGTGTTTTTAACCATCTCACCGTTCGAAAAATCAATTCAATTCATCTTTTGGGGACCCTTGGTGTTGTACGTGGCTGGGTGGAGGAAGAAACCTTCAATGACATCACCGGGACGTAGCTAGCTTAGTATCCAACCTTGTGCAAATGGGGAGTTTGCGGTTGTGCAAATGAACTGTTTGCGGTTGTTTCTGATGCATTAAAAGGGAGTTTGGTCTGTCAATGTCTGTGAAGCGGGCGTAACCCTTACACTACCTGATCGATACAACATCATACCTGATCGTATACACACACTGGATGTTTTAAAGCATGTTATTCCAAACAATTTAGGAATGTTAGTTGATTTATGCCCTTTATGGATTAAAACCCGACTCTGCGTCCACTACGTAATTTTCCATGGGAGTTTTGCCATAGATCCCCCTCCGGCATGCCACAGTCCAGGTGTTAGACCCCTTGAAACAACTTTCTCATCACTATTGTGGCCAGAAAGAGTCCCTGTGGGTTTTAAAATTCGCCTGCCAATTGAAGTCTATGGCGGTTCGCCCGGTTCGCCCGTTCGCGAACATTTGCAGAAGTTCGCGTTCGCTGTTCGCGAACTGAAAATTTTATGTTCGCGACATCACTACCGAGGACGGATCTCTAGGACGGAAAGCTAAAACGCTAGTGTGAAAGAGGCCTTACCTTGTTCTCCATTAATTCGTTGATATTGTAATGTATATTCCTTTAAATATAACTTTGTAGCTAACAAAATTTCCTATAAAAACAAAATAATGAAATGTGGGGTGGCTGACATGTGGCCTTATGTATGTGGGCAGGCAGTGTGACATCATGTGAGGCAGACAGTGTGGCCTTATGTATAGTCTGCCCACATACATAAGGCCACATGTCAGCTACCCCACATTTCATTATGGCCACATACATAAGGCCACACTGTCTGCCTCACATGATGTCACACAACCTGCCCACATACATAAGGCCACATGTCAGCCACCCCACGTTTGATTACGGCCACATTCATAAGGCCACACTGTCTGCCTCACATGATGTCACACTGCCTGCCCACATACATAAGGCCACATGTCAGCCACCCCACATTTGATTATGGCCACATACATAAGGTCACACTGTCTGCCTCACATGATGTCACACTGCCTGCCCACATACATAAGGCCACATGTCAGCCACCCCACATTTGATTATGATTGACCACATACATAATGCATAAATGCAACACTCACTGTCAGTGTCTGCCTCTGCCCAGTGCCCCTACAGACATGACGTCATAGTTCACACTGCCTGCCAGTGCCCACATACAATGCTGGGCCGGAATGGCACTGACAGGTGGCAGTGTGGGTGCGGTGTAGTCAGACAGTGCAGTGCAGGTCTCACCCAGGCAGCAGGCTCTTCACACCAGACTGGACTTATGGTGGCGTGGGGTGGACTGGATCTGGGCCTGGGGTAGATTGACTGGCGCCCAGCGGTGAGTGACTGAGCAAAGCAGCAGTCGGCAGTCGCACAGTGCACTGCAGGCAGCTCTTCTCTGCTCTAGCCACGTCACGTGACTCGCTGCTGAATACTGTTGCGCCACACAGGCCCGGCTGTTTTCGGCGGTTTCAGCGCACTTTTAAAAAAAAGTGCCGCTGTTTGCATGACAATAAAAAAAAAAGGGCATTAAAGGGACAGGGGCAGAAGGGGGCAGGGGCTCAAGCCCCGTTTTAGCCCTATGTGTGCACGTCCCTGTCTCGGAGTAAGCAGCAACAGCTGCCCCCTATTTAGTATAATGATCTCCAATGACCCTCCATTCAGTATGATGACCACCAAAGTCC
>JAKVIS010004697.1:0-13516 GCA_033119425.1 Bufotes viridis
GGAAGTGCCGCCTGTAGACGGCCAACTACACTGGTGGTTGGGGCCACGGAAACTCCTGGATACAGGAGGCTTCTCGATGATCTCTTCCTGGAATTTGAGGATGGATCCCGCTTCTCCCAGCCTTACTGTAGAGAAAGTAACTGTTATATAGAGCCAATTGAATCAAATATACAGACACCTTCTTATACCAGCGTCTGGTCTTTCGGAAACCAAATAAGGGGCCAACATCTGGTCGTTGAAGTCCACCCTCCCATGTGGAGGTTATAGTCGTGGACCGAGAGGGGCTTTTCAACGACACTGGCTGCCCGCTCAATTTGGACTGTCGTGTTCTGCGTGAATGGAGGAGAGCATGTAAACGCCACGCTTGTCTCTCCATTTCACCGCGAGCAGTTCTTCGTTACACAATGCAGCCCTCTGCCCCTTGTAAGTCTGGTGGTAATGAGCCGTTGGGGGAAGTCCCGGCGACTAGGTCGCACGGTGCCGCAGCAGCCAATCTGTTCTAGGAACAAATGCCTGAAGGGGGCCACACTTGTGTAAAAGTTGTCCACATAAAGATGGTACCCCTTGCCGAATAAGGGTGACACCAAGTCCCAGACTATCTTCCCACTGGTCCCCAGGTAGTCAGGGCAACCGACCGGCTCCAGGGTCTGATCTTTTCCCTCATAGATCCGAAATTTGTGCGTATAGCCTGTGGCCCTTTCACAGAGCTTATACAATTTGACCCCATACCGGGCGCGCTTGCTTGGGATGTACTGCTTGAAGCCAAGGCGCCCGGTAAAATGTATTAGGGACTCGCTTCACGCAGATGTTTTGCAGGGGCATACAAATCTGCAAATTTCTGGTTGAAATGGTCTATGAGGGGCCGAATTTTATGGAGCCGGTCAAAAGCTGGGTGGCCTCTGGGACGGAGGTGGTGTTGTCACTAAAGTGCAGGAAACGCAGGATGGTCTCAAAACGTGTCCTGGACATGGCAGCAGAGTACATGGGCATGTGATGAATTGGGTCCGTGGACCAATATGACCGCAATTCATGTTTTTGGTTATACCCATGCTGAGGAGAAGGCCCAGAAAAGTTCTAAGTTCGGAAACTTGGACTGGTTTCCACCGAAAGGCTGGGCATAAGAGCTTCCCGGGTTGTCGGCGATAAATTGAGTGGCATATCTGTTTGTTTCTGCCACGACTAGGTCATAGAGCTCCGCAGTGAAAAACAGCTCAAAAAACCCCAGCGCCGATCCTATCTGAGCTGTTTCCACTCGAACTCCTGACTGGGCGGTGAAAGGGGGAACTAATGGTGCGGCTGAAGTTGGGGGCTGCCAATCAGGATTTGCCAGCACCTCAGGGACTCTAGGGGCTCTACGGGCCTGTCTGCGCGGTGGCTGCGACGGGGAAACTACTGCACGTGCCACCGTACCCGCTTCTACTGCCCTTCTGGTTCTCGCCACTTCACCATGTTGTACGGCAGTGCTGGTAGAAGGTCCAGGACGGGCTGCGCTGCTGGTGTATGCCTCACCACGTAATCCGGCAGCGCCAGCCCCACTCTGCTCCCCTTGAAGCGGATCCTGCGCAACCTGCGGTCTAGCAACACGGGGCCGGGTACGTCTGGTTCTATCAGGGACCTCAACCTCCTCGTCCGAACTTTGGGTCAGACTGCCACTGCTCTCTACAGGTTCGTATTCTGACCCGCTAGATTCGTCAGATGAGGGTTCCCATTCCTCATTCGACTGGCTCAGAATCCTGTAGGCCTCTTCAGAGGAATACCCCTTGTTTGACATTTGGGCGCCTAAATTTAGGGGGTATTCCCTGAGACTACCCAAGAAAAAAAGCAAGCCTGTCTTACAATTGAGAGGGTAGCGAGTACAGAAGCCGCTGCGATTGATAAAAAGATCAAAACTGATTTTTTTAGCCGCAGCGCTAGAAGGGATTGTGCAGTGATTACAAAAAAAATTTTTTTGTCACTGCGGCGTGGCGGCGTGGGTGAACGCAGGTGTGGGGCGACCGATCAGGTCTGATCGGGCAAACACTGCGCTTGGGGTGGAGGGCGACTCAGTGACACTAGTACTATTATATATCTGACCGTGATCAGTTCTGATCACTTACAGATACTATAAAGCACAAACGCTGATTAGCGCCACGCTAATCAGCGAACCAGTGACTGCGGTGCGGTGGGCTGGGCGCTAACGCTAACTACCCACCAAAGGGGCCTAAAGTAATCTAAACCTAATAGTCAATCCTAGTGAAAAAAAGTGACAGTTTACACTGGTCACTTTTTTCCCTTTCACTAGACGATTGACAGGTGCTGAAAGGGGTGATCAAGGGGTTAATTTGGATGATGGGGGGCTGATCAGGGGCTAGTGTATGGTGCTTGGGTGTACTCACAGTAAGGTGTGCTCTCTCCTGGCTCCAACCGACGAAAAGGACCCAGGAGAGAGCACAGAAGCCATTTAATCCATCATATTTACAAATATGATGGGTTAAATGGCTTCTCATTCGTTTTTTTAAAAGTCATCAGCCCGCCAGCGCTGCCGATTGGCTGGCAGGCTGATGACCAACTCCTCCTGCGCCTTTTGCCGTGCGCGATCTGCGCATGCGCGGGCGCATCTATGTGAAATCTCGCGTCTCGCGAGATTACGCGTAGATGCGTCCGAACAGAAGAGCCCGGCCGCTCGTAGAACACGATCCTGCGTGCGGCGGTCCGGGAGCGGTTAAACTTGTGTGATATATATATATATATAAATGTTTAATATGAAATGTTCAATAAAGACCAATTTTTATATAAATACTGTATATATACCTGCTTACCTTGACTCTCCTGTTGTCGACCCGGATTGCCTGACCTGTACCTGTGGCTCCTGTCCTGACCTTTTGCCTGTCTAATTACGCCTCTGCCTCATCCCTCGGCTTTCTCAGGTACCATCTGGTCTGCCTAGACCAGCTGCCTCATGTGCCTGTGCCAATCCTCCTCAAGAGGTAGCGACCTGGTGTTCCCCTCCAGGGAACCAGGGGTTCACTTAGGGGTTCCCCTCCAGGGAAACCGAGGTTCACTTAGGCAATGCCCTTAGAGGAGGTAGGACACATGGCAATAATATATATATATATATATATATACACACACACTGTATATAGTGAGGGATCGCATACTCGTGTACAGCACAACAATTGCATTTCATGGCATCAAGTTATATTGCGAATCCACGGCACATGAAGCATTTCATGCTTTATCCATGCTTGATCCACAAAACATGGATACTGACTGTGTGAATCCGCATCCAACCCGTAAAAAATGCAGACCAAAAATACGTTTATGTGCATGAGCCCTAATACATAGAAACGTCTCTCTCACCTAAACTTTCAGCGTGTCAGGAGGATTCAGCTTTGTACAGTCTCACAGTCAAACAGGGAGCAGACTCTGACCCTAATTGAGGCTTTCAGGCCTCTATTTATCCCCCAGTAATGATTCCAGTATCCCCACCTGGGTTCTTCTCGGGCTAGGGAGAATAGCTGTACTGGAGTAAGGGTGTCCCACTACCAACCTACCTACCAGTCCAAAAAAAATCCAGCACAGAATAAAGGCTTAAATAAGGGAGAGTTTACATTTCATTTTATTTTCCATTCTTCTGATCCGTCAAAAAATGCAGGATGATATAAAAAAATTTTATCCCGTTGCACATTTGGCATCTATTTTTATTAAAGATCCATTTTTATTCTTTAGATGGGAAAAAAGCACTGCATGCATAACTTTTAATTCCTATTTAAAAGAATAACAGATATCAGATGGAAATGGCTCAAACGGATGCCAAATTTGCAACACAATCTGTTTTTATTTTCTTACAGGATCCTGTAAAAAAAAAACATAAATGATGCAAACGGATGCATAACTGATGCACAGGGTCCTGTTTTAAATTTTTTTTTTTTCTTTTTCTGTTCTGCTGATGAAGAACAGAAAATGAAACAGAGATGTGAACTCTCCCTAACCTGTCTCAGTAAACTAAACTAAATATATATACACACACACATACATATATATTGTATATAGATATATTTAGTCCAACATGAGTAGAATTTAATAAAAAAAATGTTTCCAAACGTGTCCATAGGGACAAAAGACAGAAATAGTTTAAAATTAAATTTAAACCATTAGAAAACGTGTTGTGGTGTTTAACAAGCAGGATATGCTCAACCCATATGCAGTTGTGCATGTATCTAGGGGAGCACATCCTGCACTTGTAGTCCGTTGCTAGGAGCAATCAACAATGGAAGATGCCAGCAACGGACTACAAGTACCACAATAACCATCCTACATACGATAACGATAATGTGGATGTGGAGAACAATCAAAAACATAACCATAGCAAAGGCAGGTGCACTCTGCGGCAATACTAAACCCTCACACTGATGTTAAAATTGAGAGGTTAGTTCGACACATCCTACTAGGAGGACATGTCTTAAGCTCGGACACCACGCCAAGGTCTCTCAAGTAGCCCGAGGCCCTATCACTCAACCTATCTGTGCCGTATGGGCGATACCAGGAGCCGTTGGGCATTATGGGAGCGTAAGGCCTGACTCACAAACAGCTCACCAGTGACCTCCAGCATGGAACCATGCTTGCAATGGGAGGTGGGAGGTGCCTGTGAGCCCTACCTGAGACCGCCTGATATGGCCCAGAGCCTCCCAGGTGCACCTGAATGTAGCCTGTAGATGAAAAGCAGGCACATTTAAATTGGAGTTTATACACCTCCAAACATATTATACAAACCATTAGAAAACGTGGTGTGGTGTTTAACAAGCAGGATATGCTCAACCCACATGCAGTTGTGCATGTATATATGGGAGCACATCCTGCACTTGTAGTCCGTTGCTAGGGGCAATCAACAGCAAAAAATGCATACAATGGAAGATGCCAGCAACGGACTACAAGTACCACAATAACCATCCTACATACGATAACGATAATGTGGATGTGGAGAACAATCAAAAACATAACCATAGCAAAGGCAGGTGCACTCTGCAGCAATACTAAACCCTCACACTGATGTTAAAATTGAGAGGTTAGTTCGACATAAAATTGAATTTAAAAATAGTGAGCTAAAATGTCAATTAAGAATATAGAGTAAAAATAAAAATATAAAATAAAACACTTTAACCCTATTACAACAGCAATCCCTTTATATATGTGCTGTCTATGACCCGTTTATTTAGCACATATATAAACATTTTGCAGCATGACTGTAATCTGGAGCGCTGTACATGTACACACAAGATTAAAGGTCCTGCTCCTGTACTTCAGCAGGAGCAGGTTGGGTCTCCGGGGGACCCCGAGGAGAAGACAGAAGTGGTTTATTACTGCTTATGCTTTCTCCTTTCCTAGGAGATTAGCGCTAGAGATGAGCGAACTTTAAAAAAAAGTTCGGCGTTCGGGTTGTGGTAATCGCCGCATCCCGTTATGGATTCCACTACTGCGGACTATCGCAGCATATGGAATCCATAAGGGGTGGCTTCAACGAACCCGAACTGTTGAACAGCCGAAGAACCTGGGGTGACGTCACTGTCATGTGATCAGTGCAGGGGGCGTGGCTCAGCACAGGATCAAATCCAGTGCTGAGCCACGCCCCTGCACTGATCACATGACGGTGACGTCACCCAGGTCCTTCGGCTGTTCAACAGTTCAGGTTCATGGAAGCTGCCCCTATGGATTCCATATGCCGCGATAGTCCGCGGTAGTGGAATCCATAATGGGATGCGGCAATTACCACAACCCGAACGCCGAACTTTTTTTTAAAGTTCACTCATCTCTAATTAGCGCTCAATGCAGTGAATAGAGGCTGTGCCGCTTCCTCTATTGCACCTGACAATCACGTGATCACTGGGTATCTCATGGAAAAGGGCAGAGCTGCAGCGTCTTAGCAAAAATAAATGAAAAATAAGTAAAAATGTAAAAAATAAATAAGTAAAAACGTCCAACTAAAACCATTGCCATGTACACAAAACCATACATTATTATACATCAAAATAACTGACTTAAAATTAGAAACCCATTTTAATAATTTATTTTTGTGTCAGTTTGTATATCATAAAAATAAAAAGTAGACTCTTAATTTAGTTTTTTCAGTTTTCGCCAAATTAAACCTAAAGAAAACAAACAGATGTCCTGTTAAAAAACTTATATTGGCAGTCCAAAAAAAAATATGCTATGACCGTTTAAGCACCATGTGTGCTAAATCACACACACAAAAAAGTGGTCATTAAGGCTTTTTTTTTTAGGCCTGGGAACAGTTACGCTAGGTGGAATTCCTAATGGACATGGTCTTTCTATTGAAATCATGCTTTAAAAAAATGATGCTGAATATTTTTGAGGCTCCCTTGTTTAACATGATCACCCTATTGAGTCTTAAGTGGCTTCGGTCATCCCTTACTAGTAGGTGCAACGGTCGGCCGCTGTAGATCAGTGATTGTCTGCAGAGGGAGCGTCATGCGGGGATGGGGCACATGGGTATTTTACAAACACCCTTCCACAAGACTTAAGGGCCAGGCGTGAATATGTTTTCATTGCCTGACCTGTCTGTCACAGAGGTGGGGCTCTCTAGGAGTGCTCTATGCCCTTACCTCAGACCCATTTCATGCATGCACGTGTACTTGGCCAGCCCGAGACTAGGTCTGTCTCTAATCCCTCGGTGCTCTACACTGGTGTCTCTCACCCCATTTGGCCAGATATCAACCACATCAGGACTAATCCAAGGGAGAGAAGCCTGGTGGCCCCTGCAGCAAAGTCCAGATCCCTGTATGGGGATTAAAGGGGTTATACAAAAAAAAGATATTTATGACTTATTCTCAGAATAGGTTATCAGTATCATATCTGAGGGGGTGCGTCAACCGGGACCCCTGCCGATCTCGACCCAGTCACCATCTTGGTAACTGGATGTAGGGGAAGCATTACCCACAGACATTAGGAGGGCTTCTCAGGGTGGCATAATGTGAACCATAAAGCATTTTACCTTTCCATGCCATTATGTGTATGATATTTCTGAATAAGTGTAATCCTTCTTACCCCTAAAGTGGAGAATCCCTTTAAGAAAGCATTTATTTTATATATCTCACAGAAGTCTTTAAATAGATAGAAATTTGAGATGTTTACATTGTTTTTTATTTTAGTCTTCATACTTCCAGGTCTGTACGTTATTGTTTATTGTTTAGTTTTCTTTGTGAAGTCTCAAAAATCGATTCCATCCCCAATAGGATCCGATATGACTTATATTTATATGTGGATAAAGCGCTGTAAAACAAGGCTTCAGTTACAGCAGTGTAAAAATAGTCAAATGGCAAACACAGGCATGTTCAATGTCTTCTCAATGTCAGACATGGTGGAGGAGCAGGATAATAAATACAGGGATATTTCATAATTTAACAGTGGGAATGACAGCGCCGCGTGCATTTGATGGAGCCGGAGAGTAAAAGGAATGAAATGAGAGCCGGCTTTATACATGCTCAGTATTTTATAATGTGACATGAATAGTAGGATGAGTCAAGTGAAAATACTGGATTACTGCAAAGGCGAAACACTGGAGTTTCAATCTTGAGGACATCAGCAGAGTTAGGTTTATGAACCTCTAGAAGCCATTTTTTTCAAGGGTAAAAAAAAATTCCTTCGTGGATTACAGGGGACAAAGGAAGAAAATATATTGTAAACTTTATATTATATTACATTATTATTATTATTACTGATGTTATTGCTATTTTTATCATAATTACATTATTTCAATTATTAATAGTTTATTTTAATGATTATTATTACTACCACTATTAGCAGTAGTAGTAGAAGTAGTAATGTGCTATTTTTGTTATACGTTCATTATAATATTCTGATTATTAATAGTTTAATAAAAATGAATGTTATTCATAATATTGTCTTCTTATTATTATTATTATTATTATTATTGCTGATGTTATTGCTATTTTTGTTATACGTTCATTATAATATTCTAATTATTAATAGTTTAATAAAAATGTTAAAAGATGTTATTCATAATATTGTCTTATTATGATTATGATTATTATTATTATTATTATTATTAGTGCTGAGCGAATGGATCCGGAGGAAGTGGAATTCGATCCAAATTTGATGCAAAGCCAAACTTCCTTGTGCTTCGTGGTAAAGGACTGATTTTCCCAGAAATGGTGGTAAAAAACAAATAAAATAAATATTATACTTACCTCCTCCATATGAGCACGAATAGCTGGCTGTCGCCATCTTGATTGAAGATCCCGCTTGAAATCTTGTGCTCGGTGACATATGACGTCACCATGCTGGCCGACATGATAACGTTATCATGGGGATTTCACGTTAGATCTTCAATCAAGATGGCAGCAGACGTGTCTTCGCGATCAAATGGATGAGGTAAGTATGATTTTACTATTATTTTTTTATATTTCTATCAGATGCTGCAATCAGCTATGAATGCGGCATCTGAGGGACATGTCCTAGTTTTATTCCGGCCGCCTCTGGCGTGTTTGCTGTGCTGCAGCCGGACTTCTGGCAGCAAGCGTGCACTAGCGGCAGCACGGATCCGGCAGGCTGTTCACCCGCCAGAACAGCCTACCGGAGAAGGCTGCCGCTAATGTGAAGTAGCTAATATCAGTCTAATGTCTTACTTCTCAAAGTGTAAAATTAACAAAATACTGTAAGGCGGTTCTCCATTTTTGAAAATCCCTCACGATTGGAAGAGACCTTTAATAAAAGCAGAAAGTCCGAGACTCCCACAGTCAGCTGTAATCTGTGCGGCAAACTGAGCAGGAAGGGTAGCGGTGAGAGCTACACTGGACTTTGTGGGATCGGCATGATCATCTAAGGCTAGTTTCACATCAGCATTCAGAGATCCCGCAGATAGCAGACTGCCAGGATTGCCAGATTCTCGTGAATGCTCGTGGACTCCTTTATATACTGGCAGGACCGGCGTGAGATCCAACCACAACCCAGCAAATATGCAGAGAATCAATCGGACCAAAACAGCGATATTTGGACACTTCTCTGCATATTTGTCTGGTTGTGGCAGATCTTTACTGGTCCCCATTATAGTGAAATGGGACTGCCGAGCATGTCAGGCAGAGGACAAATCTCTGCTCGATCTCTGTATGCTAGTGGGAAACTAGCCTAAAGTACACTAAATCTATTCCCTGGGCGAAGGAATGTCTAGATACGACTCTGATATGAACCAATCCTATAGAGTACTGAGTCCATCTAGTCCTTACATCCCTGTGTACAGCTGACTATACATATTGGACAGCATGGTGGCTCGGTGGTTAGCAGTGGTGCAAATCCAACATCTGCATGGAGTTTGTATGTTCTCCCTGTGTTTGCCTGGGTTTCTCCAGGTTCTCCGGTTCTTCCCTACTGATAGGGAACTTAGATTGTGAGCCCCATTGGGGACAGCAAATTATAATAATGTCTGTAAAGCGCTGCAGAATATGTCAGACTCAGTGATATATAAGTGCTTTATAAATTACCCATTTTACATTCCTTAAAGGGCATCTGTCAGCAGTTTTCTACCTATGACACTGGCTAACCTGTTACATGTGCGCTCGGCAGCTGAAGACATCTGTGTTAGTCCCATGTTCCTATGTGCCCGCATTACTGTGAAAAATGATGCTTTCATATATGTAAATGAGCCTCTAGGAGCAACGGGGGTGTTACCATTACACCTAGAGGCTCTGCTCTCTCTGCAACTGCTGCTCCCTCTGCATTTTGATTGGCATGGCCAGGTGTGATGACATTCTCAAGGCCTGGTCTCGTCAAACACAGTGCAGAGGACGAGGCAGTTAAAGAGAGAGCAGAGCCTCTAGGTGTAATGGTAACGCCCCCGTTTCTCCTAGAGGCTCATTTACATATATTAAAACTTTATTTTTCTCAGCAATCCGGGCACATAGGAACATGGGACCAACACAGATGCCTTCAGCTGCTAAGAACACATGTAACAGGTCAGCCGGTGTCATAGGGACAAAACTGCTGACAGATGCCCTTTAACAACAACTGTAATGTTTGTGGGGCTAAAAATTGAGTTTTTTCACTGTTCAGAACTTATCATTTAGAATTTTTCTTGATCCAAGAAAAATCTTTTAGAGCAGGTGTTTCATACCAAAGACCAAAATGGGTTCCTCTAGCACTGAGCAGTTTTGCCACCCAGAATGGAAGGGTCTGAGGTTTGTTTTCTCCTCTGTGCTCATGTGGCATGCCGCTATGGCATATTGGCCCTATTATACACAATACTAATTCTATTCCAAGGTGAAAATTAATCGCATTATGAAAAATCTTTTAGTTCAGGTCCCCAACAAGCCAGATGTTCAGTACCTTCAGCTTAACACCAGCCAATCACACCCAATATTGTATTCACAGGAGTTTTCTTACCATTTTCCTTCTTTTCTTTTCTTTTTTCTTTTTTTTCTTCCTGCAGGCAGCTGATTAGATATTAATTATTCAGTCTCCATCGTGACTGTTCCCAATGCAAATCCTTCCAGATCCTGTAATATAAATACTATATATAGAAAACTACTGCATTTCTCACCTCTTTATCTGTTGCTAACTTGAATCTATTTATCTATCTATCTATCAATCTATCTCATATCTATCCCATATCTATCTATCAATCTATATTATATCTATCTATCTATTTATCTATCTCGTATCCATCCATCTTTCTATATCATATCTATCTATCTATCTATCTATCTATCTATCTATCTATCTCATATCTATCTCATATCTATCTATCTATCTATCTATCTATCTCATATCTATCTATCTATCTATCTATCTATCTCATATCTATCTCATATCTATCTATCCCATATCTATCTATCTATCTATCTATCTATCTCATATCTATCTATCTATCTATCTCATATCTATCTATCTATCTATCTATCTATCTCATATCTATCTATCTATCTTATATCTATCTATCTATCTATCTATCTCTATTTATCTATCTATCTCATATCTAATCTATCTATCTATCTATCTATCTATCTATCCATATCTATCTATCTATCTGTCTATCTATCTATTTATCTATCTATCTATCTATCTATCTATCTATCCCATCTATCTATCTATCTATCCCTATCTATCTATCTATCTATCATCTATCTATCTATCTATCTCATCTCATATCTATCTATCTATCTATCTATATCTATCTATCTCATATCTATCTATCTATCTATCTATCTATCTATCTCGTATCCATCTATCTTTCTATATTATATCTATCTATCTATCTATCTATCTATTTGTCTATCTATCTTGTATCTATCTATTTATCTATCTATCTATCTATCTATCTATCTATCTATCTATCTCGTATCCATCTATCTTTCTATCTCATATCTATCTATCTCATATCTATCTATCTATCTATCTATCTATCTATTTATCTATCTATCTCATATCTATCTATCTATCTATCTATCTATCTATCTATCTCATATCTATCTATCTCATATCTATCTATCTATCTATCTATCTATCTATCTCGTATCCATCTATCTTTCTATATTATATCTATCTATCTATCTATCTCATATCTATCTATCTATCTATATCTATCTATCTATCTATCTATCATCCATTTATTTGTCTATCTATCTTGTATCTATCTATTTATCTATCTATCTATCTATCTATCTATCTCGTATCCATCTATCTTTCTATCTCATATCTATCTATCTATCTCATATCTATCTATCTATCTATCTATCTATCTATCTATCTATCTCGTATCCATCTATCTTTCTATCTCATATCTATCTATCTCATATCTATCTATCTATCTATCTATCTATCTATTTATCTATCTATCTCATATCTATCTATCTATCGATCTATCTATCTATCTATCTCATATCTATCTATCTCATATCTATCTATCTATCTATCTATCTATCTATCTCGTATCCATCTATCTTTCTATATTATATCTATCTATCTATCTATCTCATATCTATCTATCTATCTATATCTATCTATCTATCTATCTATCTATTTATTTGTCTATCTATCTTGTATCTATCTATTTATCTATCTATCTATCTATCTATCTATCTCGTATCCATCTATCTTTCTATCTCATATCTATCTATCTATCTCATATCTATCTATCTATCTATCTATCTATCTATCTCGTATCTCCTATCTATCTATCTATCTATCTATCTATCTATCTCATATCTATCTATCTATCTATCTATCTATCTCATATCTATCTATCTATCTATCTATCTCATATCTATCTATCTATCTATCTATCTATCTATCTATCTCATATCTATCTATCTATCTATCTATCTATCTCATATCTATCTATCTATCTATCTATCTATCTATCTATCTATCTCATATCTATCTATCTATCTATCTATCTATCTCATATCTATCTATATCTATCTATCTATCTATCTATCTATCTATCTATCTCGTATCTATCATCTATCTATCTATCTATTCTATCTATCTATCTCTTATCTATCTATCTCATATCTATCTATCTATCTATCTATCTATTTATCTATCTATCTATCTCGTATCTATCTATCTATCTATCTCATATCTATCTATCTATCTATCTATCTATCTATCTATCTATCTCATATCTATCTATCTCATATCTATCTATCTATCTATCTATCTATCTATCTCATATCTATCTATCTATCTATCTATCTATCTATCTATCTATCTCATATATATCTTGTATCTATCTATTTATCTATCTATCTATCTATCTATCTCATATCTATCTATCTATCTATCTATCTATCTATCTATCTCATATCTATCTATCTATCTATCTATCTATCTATCTAAAAACTTCTAATATGTCCTTATTGCTTAATGGGGTTATCCAGGAAAATATATTTATGACTTATCCTCAGAATAGGTCATCATTTTCATATCTGAGGGGATGTGACACCCGGGACCTCTGCCGATCAGCTGTTAGAAGAGGCGTTGAGCACCACAGTGACATCACCGTACATCGGTGCAGCTCAGCCCTATTCAAGTCAATGGGGCTGAGCTGCAATACCAAGCATTGCCACTATAGGATGTACGGCGCTGTTCTTGGAAAGCTACCGGGAGCCTGCATTGCTCACCAGAGCTCCGTTAAGCGCATCTGCTCCCTGAAACAGCTGATCAGCAGGGGTGTCGGACACCTGCTGATGGGATGATAAGGACCTATCCTGAGGATAGGTCATCATTATCCTTTCCCGGATAACCCCTTTAAGTCTAGCCATACACATAGATCAGGCATCCTCAATACGGCCCTCCAGCTGTTGGCAAAACTACAACTCCCACAATGCCCTGCTGTAGGCTGTTCGGGCACGCTGGGATTTGTAGTTTTGCAACAGCTGGAGGGCCACGAGTTTGAGGATGCCTGCATTAGATAGCTGAATGCTTGTTCATCCACAGCCATTTATTATGACTCTCTTTAAACATGCATGCTCTGCTTGTCCAAAGTCACATGCATTCATAACAG
>JAKVIS010004698.1:0-13415 GCA_033119425.1 Bufotes viridis
GAAACTGCGTTGCTTTTCAGCATGGACTTACATAGAGCTGATTTTTTTCAGCTTCCTAGTCATTTTAATGGGAGATTCAGTGCTGATTCTTCCCCAAGATACTGATGCGCTGCTTCTTTTTTTCCAATGTGTAAACAAAAATATCAAGTGCTCCTGCCTATTGGATGAATGGGGAGGCTGTTATGAAATGTTTTTGGAGCTGATGTTGAGGCAGAACCACTCCATAATCAGCACCAATAAACTAAGAAACACACATCTGTGCGGCTCCAAACTGCAAGTTTCATATACACGCAGCTCAGACCAAACAGAAGGAGGATGAGAGAGGGAAACCATGGGGAGCGGTCTGTGTGAGAGGGGGAACCATGGGGAGCGGTCTGTGTGAGAGAGGGAAACCATGGGAGAGCGGTCTGTGTGAGAGAGGGAACCATGGGGAGCGGTCTGTGTGAGAGAGAGGGAACCATGGGGAGCGGTCTGTGTGAGAGAGAGGCAACCATGGGGAGCGGTCTGTGTGAGAGAGAGGAACCATGGGGAGCAGGTCTGTGTGAGAGAGGGGGAACCATGGGGAGCGGTCTGTGTGAGAAGGGGAACCATGGGGAGGCGGTCTGTGAGAGAGGGGAACCATAGGGAGCGGTCTGTGTGAGAGAGGGAACCATGGGGAGCGGTCTGTGTGAGAGAGGGAACCATGGGGAGCGGTCTGTGTGAGAGAGGGAACCATGGGGAGCGGTCTGTGTGAGAGAGGGGGAACCATGGGGAAGCGGTCTGTGTGAGAGGGGGAACCATGGGGAGCAGTCTGTGTGAGAGAGGGAACCATGAGGAGCGGTCTGTGTGAGAGAGGGGAACCATGGGGAGCGGTCTGTGTGAGAGAGGGGAACCATGGGAGAGCGGTCTGTGTGACAGAGAGGGAACCATGGGGAGGGGTCTGTGTGAGAGAGGGGGAACCATGGGAGCGGTCTGTGTGACAGAGAGGTGAACCATAGGGAGCGGTCTGTGTGAGAGAGGGGGACCATGGGGAGCGGTCTGTGTGAGAGAGGAACCATGGGGAGCGGTCTATGTGAGAGAGAGGAGAACCATGGGGAGCGGTCTATGTGAGAGAGGGGGAACCATGGGGGAGCGGTCTGTGTGAGAGAGGGGAACCATGGGGAAGCGGTCTGTGTGAGAGAGGGGAACCATGGGGATCGGTCTGTGTGAGAGAGGGGGAACCATGGGGAGCGGTCTGTGTGAGAGAGGGGAACCATGGGGAGTGGTCTGTGTGAGAGAGGAGGAACCATGGGGAGCGATCTGTGTGAGAGAGGGGAGCCATGGGGAGCGGACTGTGTGAGAGGGGGAGCCATGGGAGCGGTCTGTGAGACAGAGAGGGAACCATGGGTAGCGGACTGTGTGAGAGAGGGGGAACCATGGGGAGCGGTCTGTGTGAGAGAGGGGGAAACCATGGGGATTGGTCTGTGTGAGAGAGGGGAACCATGGGGAGCAGTCTGTGAGAGAAGGGGGAGCATGGGAGCGGACTGTGTGGAGAGAGGGGGCACCATGGGGAGCGGTCTGTGAGAGAGGGGGACCATGGAGGAACGATCTGTGTGAGAGAGGAGGAACCATGGGGAGTGGTCTGTGTGGAGAGAGGGGAACCATGTGGAGCGGTCTGTGTGAGAGAGAGGGAACCATGGGGAGCGGGCTGTGTGAGAGAGGGGAACCATGGGGAGCAGTCTGTGAGAGAAGGGGGACCATGGGGAGCGGACTGTGTGAGAGAGGGGGCACCATGAGGAGCGGTCTGTAGAGAGGGTGGACCATGGGAACGATCTGTGTGAGAGAGGAGGAACCATGGGGAGCGGTCTGTGTGAGAGAGGGGAACCATGGGGAGCGGTCTGTGTGAGAGAGGGGAACCATGGGGAAAGATCTGTGTGACAGAGGGGGAACCACAAGGAGCGGTCTGTGTGAGAGGGGGGAACCATGGGGAGCGGTCTGTGTGAGAGAGGGGGAACCATGGAGATCGGTCTGTGTGAGAGGGGAATCTATGGGGAGCGGTCTGTGTGAGAGAGGGGAACCGTGTGTTCTGTGTGAGAGGGGGAATGACTTGCTTCTGAAGAAGGGGACTTCTTTATCCCAGAAACGCGTTGGAGCCACATATCATAATAAAAAGGTGTTGACCAGAAGCGACTTGATTACTGCCGCTGTCATTCACCAATATTCTACAAGCGATCCTGATCACCCTTTGTGGTGTTTTTAACCATGTCATGCTGTGTTTTAAAAAAAAAACTTTTAATATAATTATATTGCGTTTTATCGAACGCTCTGTTTAAAATTGATCATCTTATTCGCCTTGGGACTTGGCGCTCCTTTTCCCTCCACTCCCTCCATTGTCTATTTCCCTTTCTCCCTCAGTTGTTGGGGGTCTGATTTCCGTCGGACCACCTACACCTCAGATACTCTAATTACTACCAGTGTCATTGACACTTTCTGATGCTGCCGTCCCATTTCTTCACTGCACTACTATCTTTTTCTTCCCTACCACCACTGTCGGCGCCCATTTTTGTCACATCCTCAGGGATATCATTCCCTTGGTGATCTGACTAACTTCCCTCTTTTTTTCCTTCTTTCATTTGAGAGGGGGAACCACAGGGAGTGGTCTGTGTGAGAGAGGGTGAACCACGGAGATCGGTCTGTGTGAGAGAGGTGGAATCATGTGTTCTGTGTGAGAGGGGGAACCACAGGGACTGGTCTGTGTGAAAGAGAGGGGGAACCATGGAGAGCGGTCTGTAAAAGAGAGGGGGAACCATGGGGAGCGGTCTGTGTGAGAGAGGGGGAACCATGGGAGTGGTCTGTGTGAGAGAGGGGAACCATGGAGAGCGGTCTGTGTGAGAGAGGGGGAACCATGGGGAGCGGTCTGTGTGAGAGAGGGGGAACCAGGGAGAGTGGTCTGTGTGAGAGAAGGGGAACCATGGGGAGCGGTCTGTGTGAGAGAGGGGAACCATGGGGAGCAGTCTGTGACAGAGAGGGGGGACTATGGGGAGCGGTCTGTGTGAGAGAGAGGGGGAACCATGGGGAGCGGTCAGTGTGAGAGAGGGGGAACCATGGGGAGCAGTCTGTGTGAGAGAGGGGAACCATGGGGAGCGGTCTGGGTGAGAGACGTAGAACCATTAGGAGCGGTCTGTGTGAGAGAGAGGGAAACCATGGGCAGAGGTCTGTGTGAGAGAGGGGGAACCATGGGGAGCGGTCTGTGTGAGAGAGGGGGAACCATGGAGAGTGGTCTGTGTGAGAGAGGGGGAACCATGGGGAGAGGTCTGTGTGAGAGAGGGGAAACAATGAGGAGCGGTCTGTGTGAGAGGTGGAGAACCATGGAGAGTAGTCTGTGTGAGAGAGGCGGAACCACGGGGAGTGGTCTGTGTGAGAGAGGCGGAACCACAAGGAGCGGTCTGTGGAGAGAGGCGGAACCACAGGGAGCGGTCTGTGTGAGAGAGGGGATCCATGGAGAGCGGTGTCTGTGAAAGAGAGGCAACCATGTGTAGCGGTCTGTGTGAGACAGGGGGAACCACAGGAAACGGTCTGTGGTCTGTGTGAGAGAGGGAGAACCATGGGGAACGGTCTGTTTGAGAGAGGGGGAACCATGGGGAACAGTCTGTGTGAGAGAGGGGAACCATGGGGAGGGGTCTGTGTGAGAGAGGGGAACCATGGGAAGCGGTCTGTGTGAGAGAGAGGGGGAACCATGTGGAGCGGTCTGTGTGAGAGAGGAGAACCATGGGGAGCGGTCTGTGTGAGGGAGGAGAAACCATGGGGAGAGGTCTGTGTGTGAGAGAGGGAACCATGGGGAACAGTCTGTATGAGAGAGGGGAACCATGGGGAGCAGTCTGTGTGAGAGGTGGGGAACCATGGGGAACAGTCTGTGTGAGAGAGAGGGGAACCATGGGAGCGGTCTGGGTGAGAGACGTAGAACCATGAAGAGCAGTCTGTGTGAGAGAGGGGAACCATGGGGAGTGGTCTGTGTGAGATAGTGGAAACTATGGGGAGCGGTCTGTGTGAGAGAGGGGGAACCACAGGAGCGGTCTGTGTGAGAGAGGGGGAACCACAGGAGCGGTCTGTGTGAGAGAGGGGAACCACAGGGAGCGGTCGGTGTGAGAGAGGGGAACCACAGGGAGCGGTCGGTGTGAGAGAGAGAGAGGGAACCATGGGGAGCGGTCTGTGTGAGAGAGAGAGGGGAACCATGGGGAGCGGTCTGGGTGGAGAGACTTAGAACCATGAGGAGCAGTCTGTGTGAGAGAGGGGAACCACAGGGAGCGGTCTGTGTGAGAGAGGGTGAACCACAGGGAGCGGTCTCTGTGAGAGGGGGAACTATGGGTAGTGGTCTGTGTGAGAGAGGGGGAACCATGGACAGCGGTCTGTGTGAGACAGGGAAACCACGGGAGTGGTCTGTGTGAGAGAGGGGAACCATGGGGAGTGGTCTGTATGAGAGGGGGAACCATGGGGAACGGTCTGTGTGAGAGAGAGGGAACCATGGGGAGCGGTCTGTGTGAGAGAGGGAACCATGGGGAGCGGACTGTGTGAGAGAGGGGGAACCATGGGGAGCGATCTGTGTGAGAGAAAGGGGTAATCATGGGGAGCAGTCTGTGTGAGAGAGGGGTACCATGGGGAGCGGTCTGTGTGAGAGAGGGGAACCATGGGGAGCGATCTGTGAGAGAGGGGTAATCATGGGGAGCGGTCTGTGTGAGAGAGGGGGAACCATGGGGAGCGGTCTGTGTGAGAGAGGGGAACCATGGGGAGCGGTCTGTGTGAGAGAGGGGAACCATGGAGAGCGGTCTGTGTGAGAGAGGTGGAACCATGGGGAGCGGTCTGTGTGAGAGAGGGGAACCATGGGGAGCAGTCTGTGTGAGAGAGGGGGTACCATGGGGAGTGTTCTGTGTGAGAGAGGGGAACCATGGGGAGCGGTTTTACCCATTTCCTTCTAGTCTCTGCTGTATGTTGGAGGAAGCTACACTAACATTAACATATATAGATGTTATGTCCTAGTAGCTACAGGACCTTTGATGATGTCATGGTCATGTGATCAGTCACATGAGGGGAGGAGTAAAGCAGTGGAGGTTTCTCACTGTTCAGCTCTTCCTGTCATGTGACCAGTGTGACTATCATCGCAGGTCCTGCAGCCCCAGGAGGTGAGATCTGCAGGTCAGTTATTGGTCGAGGGATGTGTGACTTGGTTCTGGGTTTATTAGAATGGAGCAGTTCTATAGGTGATATATAGCAGGTCCAGCCAGCAGGGGCAGCACCGGCCATAGAGAGTCTCTGCTCACACAGTCTGGAGGTCAGGAGGAGTTCTCCTCAGACATGTCTGCTCTCCCCTGGAATATTAGGAGACCCCCAGACCCCTGTAAGAGTGGCTGTTCTCCTGGATTAGAGGGTCTTCCATCACACAATGTTCTGTGATATCACTAGGATATGGAGCCAGTGTGTGATCGGTGGGGACAACCTCTTCTAGATGAAGGGGCTGCAGCGCTGTGTCCTCTCCTCACTTTCCCTGCACAGCGGAGGCCGGGGCTCTAATGAGCAGGAACTGTAGGGGAGATTCAGCAGTAAAGCAGCTCTGCAGCCCCTTCAGTCTCAGGATTAGTGCGGTCCTGATAGAGATGAGCCCCCACCTACCACACAGTGATGACAAGTAGTGATGAGCGAGCACCAAGTGTTAGGGTACTCGGTCCGAACACATAGCGATAATCGTGCGCTCGGCCGAGTACCTTAGTATAATGGAACTCAATAGGAGACAACCAGGCACCTCCTGCTCGGATGAGGGAGGGTGCCTGGTCCATTGAATAGGTCAGAAAGTGACAGAAACACCACCAAAATGGATCTGGAACAGCATGGGTACGATGTCTGGGTGCATCTTGGACTCCAATGTCACTGCTGGGAACCATATTGTCCTAATTGCTTTTTACATAGTGACAAAATCACGACCAAATTCAGCCCCTCGGAAAAAAATAACAAAACCATTTTTAGATGTAAAATTGTTAGGAAACATTTTTCCTGTATATTCAATTGTATATACAGTGCAAAGGCTGCCAAAATTACAAGGAAGAGGCACTCCGATACAGCCTGTATATCACATAAAGGAGGGCCTCATTCACATGGTGGTACAATTGTTCAGGTACACTGCTGCACTCATAAAGTCTATGCACTAAGTTAAAAGGCTGCCAAAATAACAAGGAACCAGCACTCCAATACACCCTTTATTACACATAAAAGAGGGCATCATACACACCCTTGAAAAATTTAGATTGATGTCCTACTGGTGACCCTCAAAAACATTTGGAGCAAGGGCCTGCTGGTTATCCTCTAAAAATTATAGTTGAGGGCCTGAAGGTGAGCGGGCCCTATAAAAAATAGTAATGAGGGCCTGAAGGTGAGCGAACGCCATAAAACATTGCAGTGATGGCTTATAGGTGAGCAGACCGTATAAAACGTTAGAGGTGAGGGCCTGAAGCCGAGCGCACTCCATAAATCATTGCCGGGATGGCCTAAAGGTGAGCAGACCATATAAAACATTGGAGGTGAGGGCCTGAAGCTCAGCGAACCCCATCAAATATTGCAGTGATGGCCTACAGGTGAGCCTACCGTATAAAGCATTGGAGGTGAGGGCCTGAAGGTGCAGCGAACCCCATAAAACATTGCAGTAATGGCCTACAGGTGAGCAGACCGTATAAAACATTGGAGGTGAGGGCCTGAGGCCGAGCTGCACCCCATAAAACATTGCAGTGATGGCCTACAGGTGAGCAGACCGTATAAAACATTGGAGGTGAGGGCCTGAGGCCGAGCGTACTCCATAAAACATTGCAGTGATGGCCTACAGGTGAGCAGACCGTATAAAACATTAGAGCTGAGGGCCTGAAGCCGAGCGTACTCATAAATCATTGCAGGGATGGCCTACAGGTGAGCAGACCGTATAAAACATTAGAGGTGAGGGCCTGAAGGTGAGCGAACTCCCATAAAACATTGCAGTGATGGCCTACAGGTGAGCAGACGGTATAAAGCATTGGAGGAGAGGGCCTGAAGGTGAGCGAACCCCCATAAAACATTGCAGTGATGGCCTACAGGTGAGCAGACGGTATAAAGCATTGTAGTAAGGGCATATATATTCTGTATGGAAGAGGAGGCGGATGAGAAACAAGATTCAAACATATACCCTTTATTGCGGTGAAAAGGGTGCATCTGATTGAGTACATTATAAAGTGTACATTTAAATTGTGTTTTTGTTCCTCATTAGCTCAGCTCTCCTCTGGTGGAGTGGAGAAGTCAGGGGCAATCCAGGCCTTCTTCATTTTGATCTGAGTCAACCTGTCAGCATTGTCAGTGGACAAGCGGATAGGCTTATCTGTTATAATGCCACCAGCAGCACTAAATACACACTCAGATAATACGCTGGCGGCAGGGCAGGCCAGCACCTCCAAGGAGTAGAGCGTAAGTTCAGTGCCACGCTTCCAGCTTGGACACCCAGTAGTTGTAAGGCACTGAGGGATCATTTAGGACGCTGACATGGTCTGCAATGTATTCCTTCACCATCTTCCAAAACTTTTCCCTCACTCCTATGGCGGCACCCCTGCGACTCAGGACCTCCCATTGGACAGGAAACCTGTGAAGATAAAAGAGCAACACCCCCTGCCAAGCACCAGTTTCCAGGTTTCCTGTCCAATGGATAGGTCCTGAGAAGTGGGGTCCTCTGTCTGTTGGACCTTTTTTCCTAATTTCCATTTTCATCCCCGTTTTTGCACCAGACGCCGAGGGTGGCCGGGTCTTACCTTTGGGGGCCTCACCCTGTGGAGCCGGCAGTTCCTGTGGCCGTGCCGGGAGCCGTGCTCCAGAAGTCTGCCCTTCTCCTGTCCATTTCCTGACTGGGGAGCCGCTGCGGCCGTGTTCGGGCGGCTCCCTCCATGCGCGTGAAGTCCAGCCTCCTCTCCTGAATGCCGGGCCGTCGGCTTCCTGCAGCGGCTGTGGCGTGGGGGCGTTGGGATGCGCATGCGCGGCCTGGCTGACGCCGCGTACGCCGGGCACTCAGCTGTGAGGTCAGAAGGGGCGTGGCTTCCCTTTCAACCAGGAAGCGGCGCCTAGGCGCGTCTTTAATCTATAAAATGGGCCACAGGGGAAGGCAGCCGGCGTGTTCTCACACCCTGGCAGCAACCTCCTGGTGCAAGCATCTTCTTGGAGGAGGTTGTGAGGAGGATCCCTTCAGAGATGACGGATCCATCTGATGGACGCGCTGAACCCCAGGAACCCTTGAGGCCCACCAGTCCGGTAAATGCCTGAGGAGTGGGGAGGAAATATCACCTTTGGTAAGAACGTACATTTCCTTACTTGATGGTATGCTGTGTATTGTAGAAACCACCAAGAAAGTCATCAAGCAAATCCAAACATAAGGAGTGCGCGGGATGCAGTGCGGCCCTAGCTTCCTCTTATACCAAACCGTTATGTCCAGCATGTATTGACAAGCTTATGGCAGAGGAATCCCAAACTTTAACGAAGTCCATGAAAAGTATTATCAGATCCGAGTTAAGGCGTCGCTCAAGGCATTTACTAAAGCCCGCAATAAGTCTCCAGATAGATCTTCAGGCTTAGCGGACTGGGATTCCTCGGAAGATGAGGATAAGGAGTCGGGTCAGCTTTTTCTAGTGATTCGGACTCTTCAGATACCGATAATGCAAGTAGATCCTTTTTCCTCCAGAGGACACTCAACCTCTGCTAAAAGCGGTCAGAGCGACCATGCAATTAGAAGATGACAGACCTTCTAGGTCAATAGCGGATCAAGCCTTCCAGAATTTAGGGCCTAGAAAACATAGAATATTTACCATCCATGAAAATATGCAAACATTGATTAGAAAAGAATGGAAGAATCCTGATAGGAGATTCTTTATTCCCTCCTCTCTCAAGAGAAAATATCCTTTTAGTGATACGGTATCTGCCAATTGGGATAAGGCACCCGCGGTGGATGCTCCGGTGGCCAAAGTAGCTAAAAAGGCTGCTCTACCCTTTGAAGATTTGGGATGCTTATCTGACCCTCTTGATAAGAGAGCTGATGTGTATTTGAAGAGAGCCTGGGAATCCGCGGCCTCCTGTTTTCGGCCTGCCGTAGCATCTACCTGGGTAGCTAGGTCCCTTAGACTCTGGATAGACCAGCTTGAGTGTCATGTGAAAGAGAAGAAATCTAGGGAAGAAATTTTGGCTTCAATTCCCACCTTAGCCAAAGCAGCTGACTTCTTAACGGATGCCTCTACAGATGTCATAAGATTCTCGGCTAAGTCTTCCGCCATGTCCAATGCGGCCAGAAGAGCCCTTTGGCTTAAATCCTGGAAAGGTGACCAAGGGTCAAAGGCTAGGCTGTGTGCCTTACCATGTGAAGGAGATAGGCTATTTGGATCATCATTAGACGACATACTTGAGAAGGCATCCGATAAGAAAAAGGGCTTCCCTAACCCGCAGAGACCATCCTTTTTCGTCCCTCACAGTCTAGATTTAGAAGACAGCGAGGGAAGCCCTATGATAAAAAGAGAGGGATAAGTTCCAGAAAAGATCTGGCGGGTTTTGTTTAAACCCCAGGAGAATAAGCCCAAGGACAAACAGTGACGCCAGATCCCAGGTCGGGGCAAGACTTTCCTTCTTCCTCCTGCCTGGCGGGAGATAACCCGAAACAAGTGGGTTCTTGGGAGAATAGAGAGGGTTTTTGTTCAGACCCCTTTCCCCAAAGATCCTCTCAAAGCGGCTGTTTTGGAGTCAGAAATCTTATCCCTAATTTCCAAAGGAGTGGTTTGCCGGGTCCCCAGGGAGGAGGAAGGCAGGGATTCTACTCCCCACTATTTTTAGTCAGGAAGCCCAATGGCAGTTTTCGAATGATTCTAAATCTAAAAAAATTAAACAAGTTCCTAAAATACAAGCCATTCAAAATGGAGACCATCTCTTCCACTCTGAACTTGTTATTCCAGGATTGTTGGATGGCAAGCATAGATTTGGAAGATGCTTATTACCATGTCCCAATTCATACAGCATCCCAAAGGTTCCTGAAAACTGCAGCGGTTGTGAAGGGTCACCTGATCCATCTACAGTACAAAGCTCTTCCATTTAGAGTCTCCCAAGCTCCAAGAATCTTCACCAAGGTGGTAGCAGAGATGGTAGCCTTTTCAGGATCTCAAAGATTATACTGGTCCCTTATCTGGACGACTTCCTGTTTGTTTCCAAAACCAAAGAATCTCTTCAGACAGACCTGACTCGAGTACAGTTAACTCTATGCAACCTTGGTTGGAAAATAAATGCCCAAAAGTCCTGCCTTCAACCGTCCCGGGTTTGCACGTTTTGGGGTTGATTCTGGATTCGGTTGTACAGAAAACCTTCCTTCCAGATGTAAAGGTACAGTCTACAGTCCATCATGTCTGGGACTTGTTCCATTCCTATCTTTGTTCTTTCAGACGAGCAATGAAGGTACTCGGTCATCTCACGGCAACAATACCAGCAGTTCCTTACGCACAGATCCATACCAGGGAGCTCCAGGCCGAAATATTAAATGTATGGGACGGTCAAACTTTTTCACTGGACAAGGAATTCCATCTTTCCTCCCAGGCAAGAATGTCCCTCTTATGGTGGACCTGCCGGAAAACCTTTCAACAGGAATCCCCTGGTCCTTCCCCAACCCAATATCGATGACAACGGATCAGAGTACAGCTAAATCAGGGAGAATGGAGTCTAAGTCCGGAAGTCTTCTCTCAGGTGATGGAAAGATACAGTCTTCCGACTATAGACCTGTTTGCCTCACGAGACAACAGAAAGGTGGAACGCTTCTTCTCCCTCAGTCCGGCAGACAATCCTACAGCGATCGACGCATTGGCACAGAGCTGGAACCAAGAATTTGGGTATGCCTTCCCACCATTTTCTCTTATTCCACAGGTCCTGACTAAAGTAATGAAGGACAGGGCCTCCATCATCCTGAGTAGCCCCAAATTGGCCAAAAAGGATCTGGTATACTACCCTGAAGAATCTGACCCAAGGCATTCCTTAGATGCTTCCACCACAGAAGAATCTTCTATCACAAGGCCCAGTTCTTCACCCCAATCCAGAAATCCTCAAGTTGGCAGTGTGGAAATTGAACGGAACATTTGGCTAAATAGAGGTCTGTCAGAAAAGTAGTGTCCACCATTTTGACTAGTCGGAAGGTGTCTACCGCCAGAAAATATAATAGAATATGGTCAATTTTACAACCTTTTACAATCAGAACCTGACCCTTTCCGGCCTCCTGATATGCCTAGGATTCTGGATTTTCTTCAGGCAGGTTTGGACAAGGGTCTCAAAGCATCTACCCTTAGGGTACAAGTGGCCGCATTAAGTTATTTTTATGATTACCAACTGGCAAACCATTCCTGGATCAAGCGCTTCCTCTCCGCTGCTGGCAGAATTCATCCTTCCCTGAGACCTTTATCTCCTCCCTGGGACCTTAACAAAGTCTTAACAGCCCTTCTACGCAAGTGCCGTTCGAACCCCTGGGAGAAATCTCACTAGACATGCTGTCCATCAAAATGGCCTTCCTCTTGGCAGTCACCTCTGCCAGAAGAATTTCCGAGATACAAGCCTTTTCCGCTTTTCCTCCTTATACATCCATCCAGGATGACCAGGTCATAATTCGTCCTCTCTCGTCCTTCCAGCCTAAAGTAATGACGAACTTTCATAGAAGCCAGGATATTGTTCTTCCTTCCTTTTTCCGAAACCAGCGAATCAAGAGGAGGAAAAATTTCACTGCTTGGACGTTTGTAGATGTTTGACAACTTACCTAGCGGCCACATCTTCTTGGAGAATAGACGAGAATCTCTTGATACAATTTCAGAGGGAGAAATAAAGGGCAGAAAGTCTCTGCAACGGTGATTGCCAGATGGGTAAAGAAGGCCATCTCCAAGGCTTACTTGTCCCTAGGCCTCTCTCCTCCAGAGGGATTTGGAGCCCACTCTACCAGGGCGGTGTCTGCCTCATGGGCAGAAAAGGCAGATGTTTCATTAGCCCAGATCTGTAGGGCTGCAACTTGGAGCTCTCCACACACTTTTTTAAAGCATTATAGGCTCCAGCTTCATTCTGACTCTTCCTTCGGTGAAGGAGTGCTCCAGGCTGTAGTCCCTCCCCTAAATTAAGATTTATATTCTATCTCGCAGGGGTGCCGTCATAGGGTGAGGGGAAACTACGTTGCTTACCGGTAACTGTTTTTCTCGATACCCATGACGGCAGCCCTCATAATTCCCTCCCAAAGAAAAATAAATAAATAAATATAAATATATATATATATGCTCCGTTAGACATATTATGTGGGATATATACTATGTATCCTGTAGATTGTTTACCTATCTAACCTCTTATTTTGGGTGGCTGCTTTACTTTACACATGTTGGTGTCCTTCCTGGACAGGTTATTTAATTAACTGGTGCTTGGCAGGGGTGTTGCTCTTTATCTTCTCAGGTTTCCTGTCCAATGGGAGGTCCTGAGTTGCAGGAGTGCCGTCATGGGTATCGAGAAAAACAGTTACCGGTAAACAACGTAGTTTTCCTCCTTGTATCACTAGGCACCACTTCAGGGTGAGGTTGTTGGCAGGGTGTCATGAAAGTGTCCCATGCCTTGGAAAATGTTGCCCTGCTTCTGTTAGAACTACTTATGTGTGTTCACTTGTCTCCCTTCCTCGGTTGCCTGAGCGAAGTACGGACTCTGGCAGGCTCATTGTCAGATGGAAAATTTGGGAGCAACCTGTCAACAAGTACCTACTGATAATTGCACGGTTTTACTCATCTTCTCCACCACAGGAATGAGAGATGAGAAGTTCTCTTTGTAGCGGGGTCGAGAAGGGTGAACACCCAGTAATCTGTGTTACCTAAAATGTGTATAACGCAGGGTCGCGGAAAGGCAGCCTAACATGAAGTCAGCCATGTGTGCCAGAGTACCAACAGGCAAGACGTCGATGTAAACATCAGGATGACTCTCCATACCCTCATGCTCCTCCTCCTGCTCTTCTGCCCATCCACGCTGAACTGGGTACTACCTCTGTAGCAGAGGCAAGTGTCTCCAGCCCTCATCCTCTTCATGGCCCACTCGCCTGAGAAGACGAACTGGGGAGAGTATGGCTATCACACTTTGTCACCACTCCACCATTACCTCGGCTGCCACATCTCAGAGCATCCTCATTAATTGTGAGCAGCGATCGTTTGAGTAGACACAGCAGTGGATGGTTACGCTGATGATAATGCGTTATTGCCGCTAACCATCTGTGTGGATTCATCAAAGTTTTATAAAACTTCACATAGGTCTGTTATCAATGCCCACTGCTCGCTTGTGAATAGTGGCAGTTGACTGGAAAGGCGACGACCATGTTGCAGCTGGTATTCCACAACTGCCCTCTGCTGCCCACAAAGCCTGGCCAACATATAGAATGT
>JAKVIS010004699.1:0-13391 GCA_033119425.1 Bufotes viridis
GGGACGTTATAAGGCTTAGAAGTTTAGAAGCAAATCTTGAAATTTTTCAGAAATTTTCTAAAACCCACTTTTTAGGGACCAGTTCAGGTCTGAAGTCACTTTGTGAGGCTTACATAATAGAAACCACCCAAAAATTACCCCATTCTAGAAACTACACCCCTCAAGGTATTCAAAACTGATTTTACAAACGTAATTAACCCTTTAGGTTTTCCACAAGAGTTAATGAAAAATGGAGATAAAATTTCAGAATTTCGATTTTTGGAAACTTTTCCATTTTAATCCATTTTTTCAGTACAAAGCAAGGGTTAACAGCCAAACAAAACTTAATATTTATTCCCCCGATTCTGTAGTTTGAACAGAACATCCAATATGGGGTTGTAAACTGCTGTATGTGCAGCATACGGGTGTTAATACCCGACACTGCAAAAGGTTTATTATGTGTATGTACCTTTAATTTATTTCCTTGTACAGGCCTGCAGGGGTAGTGTCTACTACAGCCACTAGAGGGAGACAGTGCGCCCCACTATATATAGGTAGGCCCAAGCATAGGAGAGTTAGTTCAGTGCAGACAGTTGTCTGTGAAGTGTGTGCAGACCGAGTAGTCTGTGTGGGACTCCTTTCATGTCCTCAGCAGGTAGCAAGGAAATCCTCCAAGTGTAAAGAACCAAGGATAGAAGCCGACTAAGAGGTATTTGGGCCTTGGATTATAAAGTAACCCAGGAATAGACAGGTCAGAAGAACTGAAGAGTACCTGAGGAATAGTGGAGAGTCAAATCCCTGTGCAGATTTAGGCCTGCTTGATCTAAGAGGAGTTGCAATCTATATTCATCTGTGATCTATTCATCTGAAACTACTCTGCACTTCAATGTATTAAGGAACTGCGCTTCCATCCATTTATGTGTATGATTACCATCAAAGCTTCAGTAAAGTTCAAGTTTGTTTTATCATCACGTGGTTCCTCAGTTATTCCTGCTATCAGCAAACGGCGTGCCACCGTTACTTGGCACTGGCGTCACGAACATTACCTATCACTACCTGCCCTTGCAGAGAGTCAGCTGTCCCAGGTTAGTGGTCACAATTGCACTACAACATCCAGGAACACTATTAACCCTAACTTGAGTACGCTGCACCTCTCTTTTGGCGTCACGAACAGGATACGCACGCTTATTAGTGCAAGAAGCGTGAACTTTGTGCCTCATCCAGTTTGCTCTGTGACCAGAGTGACTTTTGGGACTTTATTTGCATTGTTGGGCCAGAAAAGTGTGCCTAAAGTGGACCGGAGCGCTGTCCAGTATTGCGCCATCCTTAAGAAAAGAACTGTGTACTTGAAAGCGATTTTTGGGAACTTTTATAATCCTGCTTGCTGTCGGTGAATGGCACCCAAGATGGCCGCCCACCTCATGGACTGAAATTTGCTGCACCATTAGAGGAGTGTACAGGGTGCCACCCCTGAAGAGCGGGAAGCTCCGCCCCGCCCACTTGCCTGTGCTCAGTGGAAGGGCGTCGCCTCTACGCACCGCCGTGGCCCAGCCTTTGAACCCTGCACGTCATCGCGCGGGCGCGCGCCCGAGATCTCAGGGAACTTGGATTGCGCTACACCGGGTAAGTAAAAACTCCTGGGGGCTAGTGACATCAGTACCGGAGGGGTTTGCATTGATAACCGAGACCCTGAGAGAGTCCCGGACCTTAACCAAAGACAAAATCCGCTGGTCAGTACCTCCCAGCGTGGCGTCGGAGCCTGCACGCTGCTATCTTAAAGGGACCGCACCGGCCAGACTGTTGCTCTAGCAACACCCCCAGTCGATTCAATACTTCTTCAAGCTGCGCATGTCGGATCCAGAGATAAGCAGAGCAGCCTGCCCCCAGGGAGCCTGTGGCCACAGGCGGTACCACAGCCACCAGCCTGATGCCGCTGACAATGCCATATTATTTCAGGGCCCCATGGTTTCCCCGCTATACAGGAGAGCCTCATACTTTGAAAGACTTTAAGGACAAAATGATGGCGTTGTTCAAACTATACCCTGTTAATGCAGAACAGCAGATGGAGATACTGTTAGCCCAGCTAGAAGGGGCAGCCCGCAGAGAAGTCATGTCCTGGCCTAACTCTGAGAGGAGCACCCTGGATCAAATTTTTAGCCGCCTCAGAACCACTTTTGAAGTACGGACCGCGTCCGAAGTAAAGATGCGCTTCTTTGGGAAGAAACAGAAACCTGGTGAGTCTCTCCGCGATTTTGCTCACTCTCTCCAGGAAGCCTTGGGGGCTGTTGTTCAGATAGATCCCAGGGAGGCTGATACCCAAGACCAGACCCTGAGGGAACAGTTCATTGCAGGGATATACAACGAACAGTTAAAAACCCAATTGAAAATGTTGTCTGCCCAACATCCTAGTAGCACCTTTCTGGACTTTAAAGAACTGGCCATTAGTATTTTGGGTCAAACCCTGCCTGCAGAACCAGTGGCCCCGTCTGAGCCCCTAGCTTGTAAACCTAAGCTGGCTATTATTAACCAGTCCGGGGCCAGCCAAGCAGCCCAGGCTCCAACCTCTGATACTGTTGCTATGTTAGTGGAACAGGTTAATCATCTCACTAAAAGCCTGGAAAAAGTGTGCAGGAAATTAGAGGAGTGGGAGAAACCAGTAATGTTAGAAGAGGAATTGCTTCTACCTCCAAAGCCGTTTCCTCCTGCCTATCAGGAGTTTCACCCCAGAGATCCCGGGAGGCGTATAAGTGACCGGTTTAAGGACCATAAGCGGCCTGTCTGTAGTTATTGTAAAAAGTTGGGCCACACAGAATCTACATGCTGGCAGTTAAGCGGGCCACCCTCGAGGCTGAGGACCGCCCCTCGGGAGGTAGAACAATAGGTCCAAAAGACCCAAGCTGGATGCCCGGTATGTAGGGTCCCGTCCTAAAATAAGTGTCAAAATCAATGGGATCCCTTTTGAAGCTTTGTTGGACACTGGGTCTCAAGTTACAACTATCCAGCAGCCTACCTTTGAAAAATACTGGGACTCCAGCCTACTAACCCAGCCACCTGAATCCTGGATGGAGATCATCGCAAGTAATGGCAAGCCAGTGAAAGTTCATGGATACTGGGAGCCCACTCTCCAGGTGGGAGAAGCTACTTTGCCTCAACAAGGTGTGATAGTGGTACAGGCCGGAGATAGAGGGGTCATCCTGTAATTGTAGGTACCAATGTCTTTAAAAACTGTTACCCTGAGGTGCTTGAGCGCTGCACCAGACTCTGCCTACTGCTCCCTCTGCATCCAAGAAAGCCATCAAAAGACTATCAGTGTACTGTGTGCTCAGCAGAGGTTTGCTAATGAGAAAGGGAGATCTGTACCGCCAGGATCCGTGATAATAGGCCGGTGACTCTGCCCCCAAACTCTCAAACTCTCCTGTGGTGTCGTGCCGTTCTTGGAGTCAGGGCCAAGACTATCCAGCCCTGGTGGAGCCTATCCAGATGGAGAACTATCCTTATGTGAGAGCTGCCAAGTGCCTGGTGACCGTCTCCCAAGGTAAAGTACCTGTCCGTCTGATTAACCTGAGTGATCATCCTGTTGCGCTTACTAAGCACTGCCCTGTTGCCCAGCTTTCACAGGTATTCTTCCAGGATGTCATCCGCCTGCCTGTCACCGAGAAGCCGCCAGCTGCCGCTCGAGGACATCTTCCTGTGAGCGATTCACAAGTGCCCTGGTGGGAGGAACTCCATGTCGGGGACGAAGCTACCCCCAACATCAACTAGAGGAATTCTGAATCTGGTAAAGAAACACCATCAGGCCTTCAGTAAACATGCAAAGGACTATGGAGAGGTCAGTGTCATTCAACACACCATACCCACTGGCTCTCATCCTCCCATCAAAGAGAGGTATAGACCCATACCACCTACTTCATACCAAACTGTTAAGGAGATGATCCAAGAAATGAAAGGCTCAAACATAATTCGGGACAGCCGTAGTCCCTGGGCTGCACCCTGGTTCTGGTAAAAAAGAAAGATGGCGGCATCCGCTTTTGTGTAGATTACAGAAAGATAAATCAGATAACTCACAAAGATGCCTATCCATTGCCACGTATTGAAGAGTCTCTAACTGCTCTAGGCTCCTCAGCCTATTTCTCCACATTAGACTTAACCAGCGGGTACTGGCAAGTGCCCATGGCCCCTGAGGATAGAGAAAAGACTGCTTTTACCACTCCTATGGGCCTGTTCGAATTTAACTGTATGCCGTTCGGACTGTGCAATGCTCCGGGACTTTCCAAAGGCTAATGGAGCGGTGTTTAGGCCACAAGAACTTTGAGACGGTGCTGTTGTATCTGGATGACGTTATCATCTATTCTAAAACTTATGAGGACCATTTAAAGCACTTAGCTGAGGTGTTTGAAATCCTTATTAAATATGGCCTCAAAATTAAACCGTCCAAATGTCACCTGCTTAAACCTGCTGTGAAATACCTGGGACATGTTGTAGGCGCAGAGGGGTCCAGCCTGATCCTGATAAGTTGGCTGCTGTCCGAAAGTGGCCGGTCCCTACCACCGTGAAAGAGGTGAGGAGTTTCCTTAGCTTTGCTGGCTATTACCGGCGCTTTATCCCCCACTTTGCGCAAATAGCGGATCCAATCCAGGAACTCCTGAGGGGCAACCAAAAAGAGCCCAAAGACTCCTGTCCCCATTGAATGGAATGAAGAGAGAGATCACATTCCAATTGTTAAAAAGAAGTTGACGGAGCCTCCTGTGCTGGGGTACCCAGACTACAGTAAGCCATTTCACCTTTACACAGATGCCAGTAAGAAAGGCCTGGGAGCAGTGCTGGCTCAAGTGCAAGAGGGAAAGAGAGAGTGATAGCTTACGCCAGCCGGTCCTTAAAGGGAGCTGAAAAGAATGATCAGAACTACAGCTCTTTCAAATTGGAGTTTCTGGCCTTAGTGTGGGCGGTAACAGAAAAGTTCAAGGACTATCTGGCTGCTACTCCATTTATTGCATTCACTGATAATAACCCTCTAGCCCACCTGAATACTGCTAAACTGGGGGCCTTAGAACAGAGATGGGCTTCCCGCCTTGCTAATTACGATTTCACTGTAAAGTACCGGGCTGGCCGTTCAAATGATAATGCTGATGCCCTGTCAAGGCTCCCCACTGAAATAGCACCTGATGACATGCGGGATGCCTGGGAGGATGTAGAAATGCCAGCATTTTATAACAGGTTTGCTCAACAGGACCAGGCTCAAGCTGCCAATAACAGAGCCACTGATCCTCCATCCTCTAACAAGCCTGAACCCAGAGAGGAAAAGTGGATTAAGTTGCAATCAGAGAGTAGAGTTCTCGGTGAACTGCTGGACTTCCTCACCAGTGGCAGAGCCCCTGAAAGAATTCGACGAAAGACCGCAGACCCAGAACTAACCAAATTGTGGAGGCAGCGTCAACAACTTTTCCTTCAAAAAGGCCTATCGCTGCGAAGAAGCCTGGATCCTGTATCAAATGACAGAGTGCACCAGATCCTCATCCCACGTCGAGATGCAGGTATGGTTTTGGAAATGTATCATGACAGGTCTGGACATTTTGAGGTTCAAAAGACTGAGGCCACTGTCCGTAGGCGGTTCTATTGGGTCGGAATGAGAGAGGACATTGAGAGGTGGTGTCGGGAATGTACAGCCTGTGCCCTGAAGAGAGGTGAACACCATGATCAGAGAGCACCGCTGCATCCCATTGTAAGTACCGCCCCTCTTGAACTTGTTGCTATTGATCATGTAAAGTTGGAGCCCAGTCGCTCAGGGTATACCTATGCTATGACTATTATTGATCACTTCACCAAGTTTGTCGTAGCAGTGCCTGTGAACGACCTGACAGCCAAGGCGACAGCTGAGTTGTTCTGGAAACACTTCCTCCTGCCCTACGGTTGTCCAGAAAAGATCCTCACCGACCAGGGACCCGCCTTTGAGTCTCATCTGTTCCAGGAGCTGTGCCGATTACACAACTGCCACAAGGTCCGGACCACGGCCTATCATCCACAAGGTAATGGACTCTGTGAAAAGATGAATCAGACCTTGATCGAAATGCTGAGAGCCGTGCCTCCTGAGACCAGAGGAGATTGGCCTAACCTGCTACCACAACTCATGTACACCTACAATAATACCATTCATTGTTCCACCGGGTACACTCCCTTTTACCTGATGTTTGGGCGTCAGGAGTAAATTGCCTGCGGATCATTCCCTGGATGTACAAGTGCCTGACACCATAAATCCCCTGCCTAAAACTGACTGGGTAATTGAACACCAAAGGCGCCTGTTAAATGCTAAAGAGATTGTCCAGGAGCGTATGGAAAGTGCCCGAGAACGGCAACAAAGAGACTATGATCTGGCAGCCCATGCAGAGCCTCTTGCCGTGGGGGATGTTGTATGGTTAAAAGATAACCACCGCACCAGTAAGTTGGACAGCAAATGGGAGCGGACTCCCTATGTTGTATCTGCCATCCCCAATGCTGGAACTCATACTTATGAAATTACCAGGGAAGGTAAGGGTTCCCAAATTGTTCACAGAAACCACCTAAAACTCTGCATGACAAAGGGGCCCATTGCTGGAGACTCCGGACCCCAGTCTCCTGTGCCAGAACTTTCTGCTCAGCCTGTGGAGCCTATGCAGGCTGTGGCAGATCTATTAAATGATGCTGAACCACTCCATTGGTTCCTCACACCCTAGTTAAACTTGTTGGTGCCTGCTCCAGCACCCACCGGCCTTTCATCTCCAGAGGAGCCGGATCAGGGTACCAGTGGCGAGGGTCCCACTGAGGAGACCCTCCTGCTCCTTCTGCTCCTTCTGTTCTTCCTCCAATCCCGTTGCCATGGGAGGAAGAGACTCCCATTCTAAGGAGATCCACCCGGGTAACCAGGGGCGCCCGCCAGTCCGTTTGGGATACTTTGACTATGCTGGTGGCATCTCCCCCTGGAAACTCCTGTGTAAGTTATCAGTTAAGTAAGCTTTGTGCTCAGAATGGACTCCCCAGTGCGAGCCTCCATGCACTATTATATTGCATTCTGTTTGATTCTATTCTGTTATGGACTTATATACTTACCATGGACTGTCCTGGTTTTATATTTAAACACGCTGTGCCAGGTCACTGCCCCTGTTCCATATGGTTACCTGATAAGAAGAGAACGTCGCCCTGTTTCCCTTCCATTTATATGCTATGTCTTATTCATGTTTTATATTGTTGCATGTGTATCTTTATGCCTATTGTTGTGTAGAAGGGACACCCCACTAGAGTACGAGGCCGTACTCATTTCAAAGCAAGGGGTATGCAGCATACGGGTGTTAATACCCGACACTGCAAAAGGTTTATTATGTGTATGTACCTTTAATTTATTTCCTTGTACAGGCCTGCAGGGGTAGTGTCTACTACAGCCACTAGAGGAGACAGTGCGCCCCACTATATATAGGTAGGCCCAAGCATAGGAGAGTTAGTTCAGTGCAGACAGTTGTCTGTGAAGTGTGTGCAGACCGAGTAGTCTGTGTGGGACTCCTTTCATGTCCTCAGCAGGTAGCAAGGAAATCCTCCAAGTGTAAAGAACCAAGGATAGAAGCCGACTAACAGGTATTTGGGCCTTGGATTATAAAGTAACCCAGGAATAGACAGGTCAGAAGAACTGAAGAGTACCTGAGGAATAGTGGAGAGTCAAATCCCTGTGCAGATTTAGGCCTGCTTGATCTAAGAGGAGTTGCAATCTATATTCATCTGTGATCTATTCATCTGAAACTACTCTGCACTTCAATGTATTAAGGAACTGCGCTTCCATCCATTTATGTGTATGATTACCATCAAAGCTTCAGTAAAGTTCAAGTTTGTTTTATCATCACGTGGTACCTCAGTTATTCCTGCTATCAGCAAGCGGCGTGCCACCGTTACTTGGCACTGGCGTCACGAACATTACCTATCACTACCTGCCCTTGCAGAGAGTCAGCTGTCCCAGGTTAGTGGTCACAATTGCACTACAACATCCAGGAACACTATTAACCCTAACTTGAGTACGCTGCACCTCATGCAGGGCGCAGAAGAAAGAGGCATCAAATGGTTTTTGGAAGGTGGATTTTGCTAGACTGGTTTTTGACACCATGTCCCATTTGAAGCCCCCGATGCACCCCTAGAGTAGAAACTCCATAAAAGTGACTCTATCTAAGAAACTACACCCCTCAAGGTATTCAAAACCAGTTTTATAAACTTTGTTAACCCTTTAGGTGTTCCTCAAGAGTTATTGGCAAATGGAGATGAGATTTCAGAATTTCTATTTTTGTTACCTTGTCTCAAAACAAGTGTAATATAGAGCAACCAAAAATCATATTTACCCTAAAATAGTACCAACAAAACTGACACCTTATCCCGTAGTTTCCAAAATGGGGTCGATTTTTGTGAGTTTCTACTGTGGGGTGCATCAGGGGGGCTTCAAATGGGACATATTGTCAAAAAACCAGTCCAGCAAAATCTGCCTTCCAAAAACCATATGGCGTTCCCTTCCTTCTACGCCCTGCCGTTTGGCCATACAGCAGTTTACGACCACATATGGGGTGTTTGTGCAAACAAGAGAATCAGGGCAATAAATATTAAGTTTTGTTTGGCTGTTAACCCTTGCTTTGTTACTGGAAAAATTGATTAAAATGGAAAATTTGCAAAACAATTGCTGTTTTGGGACCGTTTTTGTCTTTTGTTAATTACATTGTTGAACTGACAGGTTAGATTGTGTGCTATTTCTATAGAGCAGGTTGTTACGGACGCGACAATACCAAATATGACTACTTTTTAGGGGTTTTTGTTTTAGTTTTACATAATAAAGCATTTTTGAAAAAAATTATTTTTAGTGTCTCCACATTCTGAAAGCCACAGTTTATTTTTATTTTTTGGGCGACTGTCTTATGTAGGGGCTCATTTTTTGCGGGATGAGGTGACGGTTAGATTGGCACTATTTGGGGGTAATATGTCTTTTTGATCACTTGCTATTACACTTTTTGTGATGTAAGGTGACAAAAAAATGGCTTTTGACAACGTTTTTATTTAATTTTTTACAGTTTTTACTTGAGGGGTTAGGTCATGTTATATTTTTATAGAGCAGATTTTTACGGACATGGAGATACCCAATATGTCTACTTTTTAGGTTTTTTTAAATTTAACACTAAAAGCATTTTTGAAACAAAAAAAATCATGTTTTAGTCTGAGAAGCAATGTTTTAGGTAGGGGCTCATTTTTTGCGGGATGAGATGGCGGTTTGATTCGTACTATTTTGGGAGGCATACGCTTTTTGATCGCTTTGTATTACACTTTTAGTGATGTAAGGTGCCAAATAAATGGCTTAATTACACCATTTTTTTCTTTTTATGGCGTTCACCTAACGAGTTCAGTCATTTGATATTTTTATAGAGCAGATTTTTACGGACGTGCAATGTGCTGACACAGCCCGCACAGCCTCCCGCCGCCCGCAACCACCCTCCCCTGCACCCCCGCAGCCATAATATGATTGGGGGCTGCAGGGGGTTAAAATGAACACTTTGGGGGCATTAACTCTCTGATCCCCAGAGATCGCACAGGCGCTGCAAACCGTGGGTCTGAATTGACCTGCAGTTTGCAGAGATCGCCCGATATGGGGGTCACAGGACCCCCTGGGCATTGTAACAAGGTACCTGCTGAATGATTTCAGCAGGTACCTTGTTCCGATCACTGCCGGCTGAGCAGCAGTGATCGAAACTACTCATGGCGTACCTGTACGTCATGGGTCCTGAGGACTTCGGAAACAATGACGTACCGATCGTCATGCGTCCTTAAGGGGTTAAAAGAGGAAGGAGAGTCCTCATTACCACCCAGGAGTTCTGAATGTATAAATTATGTATCATAATTGTGTAGTCTCATGCTATAATGTACATAATGGGGATCATTTATCAAACTGGTGTAACGGAAAACTGGCTTATTTGCCCATAGCAATGAATCAGATTCCTCCTTTCACTTTCCAAAGGAGTGGCCCAAATTGAAAGGTGGAATCTGATTGGTTGCTATGGGCAGCTAAGCCATTTCCACTCACACCAGTTTAATAAATAACGCCCAATATACTTATGACTTTGTTAAAGGTTTACTAAAAGTGGCATTCCCCTTTAAACATTACTGCTCTATATACAGTTCTTCATTCAGACTAGATCTCTGATGACATCAGCAGTAGCCAGGAGCCCCGCCCCTTAGAATACTGAAGCTGTATGACATCACAATGCTGTGTCCAGGGTTCTATGTGTTGGGGTGCACTGGATTCTTTTGAGGGTTAGATGTTGGAGACGATGGATTCAAGAAGAATTGTTCTTGTTTTTCTTTTCTTTTTATATTTTATGTTTACGGAAAGCCCACAAAAACACCTGCAGGTAATGGCTATTATCACCGGGGTTTATCTTACGGAATGGGGGCTGAATATTGTATTTATCCTTACATGATTACGAGTCCTAGAGGCAAATCTGGCTGGTATCTCTGTGGCTTGGAGATCAGGTTATAGGACAGTGGGCTGTGTGCGGCATTGTAGCTGAGCCCCATTTACTTGGATGGCGCTGAACTGCAAAACCGTACACAACCCCTGGAACAAGAGGAGGATATTTCAGAAAGAAAGCTGTAAGGTTTCTAATCTGAAACCATGGCCTTAAATGATGACATCCACTAGTGGGCACTTACTAAATACTGATTTATTGTCATCTTCTGGCGTTGCCTCTTGTCCTCGTTTTGGGGTTCAGCTTCCGCTATCATTGATTTCATGTCTTTATTTTTCTTCATTCTTTCATGGACAGTGACTTTCCCAGGATCAGGGAGTACAACCCCGGTCCGGACAGCGCTGGTGCAAATAACAGTGAGTAGTCAAGTCCTTCCTCTCCTATTTCTACTCTCATTATCCTCTAGGATCTAGAGATGTTGGACAATGTCTTGTAGAATATGTTCTCTATGATAAGAATTGATAACTGAGCATCTTGTGTCTTTATTACCAGTCATGTACCGCGTTGTCCTGCCGCTATGCGGATTTCTATTGCTTGCCGCCGTGATTACCATCTTTTGCTGGTGAGTTTACAATTTTCTTCTACTCTACAGATCACAATATTCTCTATACACTGTATTGTCTGACCTACAGGGAGCGCAGTAACTACTGCAGCCAAGTTATAATACAGGGGCAGGATCGGGCAGGGATGTAATCATGTAACTGCTGTCCACTCTTTCCCAGTCCTGTATTATGATGTGATAAAGAATATAGCACTATTGTATATCCTTCCTGCCTGTTATATACTGCACCTTTATAGCTCACCCCCTGTAGTGGGGAGGGGGTCATGGGTATATTCTGATGGGGAACTGAAGATCATCATCTGTAGCGGCTAATGTCAGGACATTTCTCTGTCTCACAGTTACAAGTACATCAAGGCCTGGCGCCGGCGGGAACAGAAACAGGCAACTGATCTAGCGATGGTTCGAGTGGAGAAGCCAGGTAATCATTTCTATGTAATAACATATATAATGGGGGTCCAGGTAGAGCTTAGGGTTACCTCTCATATCTGCTGATCACACACATTGTGGGTCCTTCTATTACCCCATTATTCAGCATCATGTCTGCTGATGAGCTGCATCACTATATTACTGCATTGCTCATAATGTTAAAAGTATATATTCTGTTATATCTACTACCTGCTGATGGTTTCCTTTTCATTTTGTAGTTGTTCAAAAGCCTTTAGTGCAAATTAAGAAAAATAACATCAGACCAGCCATAGATAACATCAAGAAAGATAACATCAGACCAGTCATAGATAACATCAAGAAAGATAACATCAGACCAGCCATGAATGACATCAAGAAAGATAACATCAGACCAGCCATGAATAACATCAAGAAAGAAATGACAATTATTGAACAACTTAAAGCTGCCAAAAAGAGGAGGAGAAAATAATGAAAATAACACCTAAAATAGAGGAGGAAAAAATCATGAAAAAACCATCCAAAACAGATCAGGAGAATATCACGAGACCATCCCGCCTGAAACGGTTCCATAAATGGATTCAAAAAGGACCCAGAAGAAGAACACCTGCTGCAGCTGCCGGTCCATGGACTAAATGGCGTTAATACCATCATGCCCATCAGTCCTAAAGCCTTGGAACACCATCAACAGTGGCCATATCTGTCTGTCTGTCTGTCCCTCTGTTTGTCTATCTGTATGTCCGTCTTTCCCCTGTCTGTCTGTCTATCTATCGTAGAATACATAGGCAGATGGAAGACACCTGGAGGGTGTACATCTCATCCACACTTTTTAATGTAGGTGAGATGAAAAATCCAGGAAAGTTGGGTTTCCTTAGTAAATTTACTTTGCTGAGGTTTTTATAAATTTTATTTCCGGGCCTGAATTTTTTTGGAATGGCAGGTAGGTTGGCAGTGGGACCTGCCATTCCCTCCCCCTCCAGGACTCCCCCTTTCCCACCAATCAGCCCAGGTGATGCTGTTACTGGGGCATAAAACTGTTGACAACTGCAGTCAAGGTCTCAGTCTTGAAAGGCACAGTAGCCACAGTGGAACATCTGTGCTCTGAATACTGTTATGTGTGAACTGATCTCTATGTGATGTCGCTGTTTTGTTGCTGGACCAAATACAGCCAAGTTGTATTTTTAACCCCTGAAGCCTCTGAATTTTGTCATTTTGTTAACATGAGACCAACAAAGATTCCTTTGCAGTATGCTGCCCCCAGGGCTTATCGTGCACCAGGTTTTTGGGATGCCGATTGGTGGTGCAGCCTTATTAGTTTGCTGTGTCACGGCGCTCTTACCTGGATACCGTCGCTCCCCAGGGTTAGGCTCCATAGAAATAAATTGGAGAGTCGTAGTTTGTAGAGAATAAGCTGAGTCTAAACTTTGTAAAGTTTAACAGACAATACTTGATCTTTCTTTTGGTTCCAGCAGGTTTTGGGGTAAACTGGCAGCTGAACTTGGATATCTTGCTTTATCTTTCTCTGCTGTGCTAATCTCTGACTTCAGTCCGTGTTCTGGACTTTGTGTCAGTTCTGGGTTAGGGGCCAGTATTAGGGTTAGGGGTAGAGATGTCCCGAAAAATTCGGTCCGCCCCGATACATCATCATTGAGTAAACTTTGACTCTGTACCTCACAGTCAGCAGACACATTCCAGCCAATCAGTATACCCTCACTCCCAGACCCTCCCACCTCCTATCAAAAAGCAAGAACAGCATCCATCTTAGGTTCATTCTGAAGCTGCAGTGTTAGTTAGAGCAGGGAGAGTGCTGCTGCTGCCGAATTAATAGGGAAGCGTTAGCTAGGACAGTGTTCTGTGTCCACTCCAGTCCTCAAAGGCTCATCTCCTATAAGGACAGTGTCCTAACAGCGGTCCAAAAATCCCTTTTTAGGGCT
>JAKVIS010004700.1:0-13462 GCA_033119425.1 Bufotes viridis
GCCGTTCTAAGGATGGTAAGGCCTGAGCAGGTACAGGCGTTAGTCAATTGGGTGGCCGACAGTGGATCCAGCACATTCACAACATTATCTCCCACCCAGTCTTCTGCAGAAAGCGCACAGGTGACGCCTGAAAACCAAGCCCATCAGTCTGTCACATCACCCCCATGCATATAAGGGAAACTGTCTGAGCCTCAAGTTATGCAGCAGCCTGTTATGCTGTTTGAAGACTCTGCTGGCAGGGTTTCCCAAGGGCATCTGCCTAGCCCTTACCCAGTGGTGGAAGACATAGAATGCACTGATGCACAACCACTGATGTTTCCTGATGATGAGGACATGGGAATACCACCTCATCGGAGTCCGCACGTCTCTGATGATAACGAAACACAGGTGCCAACTGCTGCGTCTTTCTTCAGTGAGCAGATCAAAGAGGAGGTCAGGGAGGAAGACTGTGTGGAAGACGATGCAGGGGACGATGAGGTCCTAGACCCCACATGGAATGAAGGTCGAACCACTGACTTTCATAGTTCAGAGGAAGAGGCAGTGGTGAGACCGAGCCAACAGCGTAGCAAAAGAATAGCAGGGGACAAAAGCAGACCAGCCACCGCCAAGAGAGTTCACCTGCTACTGGCCACCGCCACCAGGGACCGAGCACCCCAAAGGCAGCTTCAAGGGGTTCCCTGGCATGGCACTTCTTTAAACAATGTGCTGACGACAAGACCCGAGTGGTTTGAACGCTGTGCCATCAGATCCTGAAGCGAGGCATTAACGTTCTGAACCTTAGCACAACCTGCATGAAAAGGCATCTACATGCAAAGCATGAACTGCAGTGTTACTGCAGTGTTACTGTGTAAACACCTTAAAAACAAGGAACTCACTCAGGCTCCCCCTGCTCCCTCTTCTGCTGCTGCCTCGGCCTGTTCCTCCGCCTCAGGAAGAACGTTGGCACCTGCCGCCCACCAAACAGAGGATGTGCCACCGACACCACCACCTGCGTCACGAAGCATCTCGACCATGTCACACGGCAGCGTTCAGCTCTCCATCTCACAAACCTTGGAGAGAAAGCGTAAATTCCCACCTAGCCACCCTCGAGCCTTGGGCCTGAATGCCAGCATTTCTAAACTACTGGCCTTTGAAATGCTGTCATTCAGGCTGGTGGACACAGACAGCTTCAAACAGCTGATGTCCATGGATGTCCCACAGTATGTTGTTCCCAGCCGCCACTACTTCTCCAAGACAGCTGTGCCTTCCCTGCACAACCAAGTATCCGATAAAATCAAGTGTGCACTGCGCAACGCCATCTGTGGCAAGGTCCACCTAACCACAGATACGTGGACCAGTAAGCACAGCCAGGGATGCTATATCTCCCTAACTGCACACTGGGTAAATGTAGTGGCGGCTGGGCCCCAGGCGGAGAGTTCCTTGGTGCACGTCCTTCCGCCGCCAAGGATCGCAGGGCATCATCCTATGCTTCCTGTAGCCTCCTCCTCCTACCCAGCTTCCTCCTCCTCTGCTTCCACCAGCTCACCCAGTCAGCCACACACCTTCACCACCAACTTCAGCACAGCCCGGGGTAAACGTCAGCAGGCCATTCTGAAACTCATATGTTTGGGGGACAGGCCCCACACAGCGCAGGAGTTGTGGCGGGGTATTGAACAACAGACCGACGAGTGGTTTCTGCCGGTGGGCCTCAAGCCCGGCCTGATGGTGTGCGATAATGGGCGAAATCTCGTCGCAGCTCTGGGACTAGCCGGTTTGACGCACATCTCTTGCCTTGCGCATGTGCTGAATCTCCAGTGGTGGGTGATATGACGCATGATTCCTTGCTGTGGGACCTCTCTCCTCTGTCTGGGTGCTGGGTCCGAAATAACTGAAAGTGGCCTTCTCTAGTGGTGAGTGATATGACGCATGATTCCTTGCTGTGGGACCTCTCTCCCCGGTCTGGGTGCCTGGCCTAAATAACTGAAAGTGGCCTTCTCCAGTGGTGGGTGATATGACGCCTTATTCCTTGCTGTAGGACCTCTCTCCTCTGTCTGGGTGCTGGTTCCGAAATAACTGAAAGTGGCCTTCTCCAGTGGTGGGTGATATGACGCATGATTCCTTGCTGTGGGACCTCTCTCCTCTGTCTGGGTGCTGGGTCCGAAATAACTAAAAGTGGCCTACTCTAGTGGTGGGTGATATGACGCATGATTCCTTGCTGTGGGACCTCTCTCCAATTGATATTGGTTCATTTTTATTTATTTTATTTATTTTTAATTCATTTCCCTATCCACATTTGTTTGCAGGGGATTTACCTACATTTTGCTGCCTTTTGAAGCCCTCTAGCCCTTTCCTGGACTATTTTACAGCCTTTTTAGTGCCTAAAAGTTTGGGTCCCCATTGACTTCAATGGGGTTCGGGTTCGGGATAAAGTTCGGGTTGAGTTCGGCTGAACTTCCCGAACACGAACTTCCAGGTGTTCGCTCATCTCTACACAGCTGTGCATTGCTAGCAGGATACACCACCTGATACGGAACGTGTTAGCAGGAGGCAGCATTTCACTAACATGGTTGAACAGTACGTCTGCACACCCCTCCATGTACTGACTGATGGTTCGGCCCCATTCAACTTCTGGGTCTCCAAATTGTCCACGTGGCCAGAGTTAGCATTTTATGCCTTGGAGGTGCTAGTCTGCCCAGCGGCCAGCGTTTTGTCTGAACGTGTATTCAGCACGGCAGGGGGCGTCATTACTGACAAACGCAGCCGCCTGTCCACAGCCAACGTGGACAAGCTGATGTTCATAAAAATGAACCAGGCATGGATCCCACAGGACCTGTGCCTCCCGTGTGCAGAATAGACATTTATAACTGCCTCACCCTCAACCATGTATTCTTGTACTCCGGGGCACTTCTTTATTGAATCCTCATTTTTGTCTCCACGCCACAGCTAACTGCACCACCACCTGATACGGAACGTGTTAGCAGGAGGCAGCATTTCACTAACATGGTTGAACAGTACGTCTGCACACCCCTCCATGTACTGACTGATGGTTCGGCCCCATTCAACTTCTGGGTCTCCAAATTGTCCACGTGGCCAGAGTTAGCATTTTATGCCTTGGAGGTGCTAGTCTGCCCGGCGGCAAGCGTTTTGTCTGAACGTGTATTCAGCACGGCAGGGGGCGTCATTACTGACAAACGCAGCCGCCTGTCCACAGCCAACGTGGACAAGCTTATGTTCATAAAAATGAACCAGGCATGGATCCCACAGGACCTGTGCCTCCCTTGTGCAGAATAGACATTTATAACTGCCTCACCCTCAACCATGTATTCTTGTACTCCGGGGCACTTCTTTATTGAATCCTCATTTTTGTCTCCACGCCACAGCTAACTGCACCACCACCTGATACGGAACGTGTTAGCAGGAGGCAGCATTTCACTAACATGGTTGAACAGTACGTCTGCACACCCTCCATGTACTGACTGATGGTTCGGCCCCATTCAACTTCTGGGTCTCCAAATTGTCCACGTGGCCAGAGTTAGCATTTTATGCCTTGGAGGTGCTAGTCTGCCCGGCGGCCAGCGTTTTGTCTGAACGTGTATTCAGCACGGCAGGGGGCGTCATTACTGACAAACGCAGCCGCCTGTCCACAGCCAACGTGGACAAGCTGATGTTCATAAAAATGAACCAGGCATGGATCCCACAGGACCTGTGCCTCCCTTGTGCAGAATAGACATTTATAACTGCCTCACCCTCAACCATGTATTCTTGTACTCCGGGGCACTTCTTTATTGAATCCTCATTTTTTTTAACTTTACCATGATCTTGCGGTGCAACCCAAAGTTGAATGAACCTCTCCTCTGTCTGGGTGCTGAGTCCGAAATAACTGAAAGTGGCCTTCTCCAGTGGTGGGTGATATGAAGACGTATTCCTTCCTGTGGGACCTCTCTCCTCTGTCTGGGTGCTGGTTCAGAAATAACTGAAAGTGGCCTTCTCCAGTGGTGGGTGATATGACGCATGATTCCTTGCTGTGGGACCTCTCTCCTCTGTCTGGGTGCTGGGTCCGAAATAACTGAAAGTGGCCTTCTCCAGTGGTGGGTGATATGACGCATGATTCCTTGCTGTGGGACCTCTCTCCTCTGTCTGGGTGCTGGGTCCGAAATAACTGAAAGTGGCCTTCTCTAGTGGTGAGTGATATGAAGCATGATTCCTTGCTGTGGGACCTCTCTCCCCGGTCTGGGTGCCTGGCCTAAATAACTGAAAGTGGCCTTCTCCAGTGGTGGGTGATATGACGCCTTATTCCTTGCTGTAGGACCTCTCTCCTCTGTCTGGGTGCTGGTTACGAAATAACTGAAAGTGGCCTTCTCCAGTGGTGGGTGATATGACGCATGATTCCTTGCTGTGGGACCTCTCTCCTCTGTCTGGGTGCTGGGTCCGAAATAACTGAAAGTGGCCTACTCTAGTGGTGGGTGATATGACGCATGATTCCTTGCTGTGGGACCTCTCTCCAATTGATTTTGGTTAATTTTTATTTATTTTATTTTAATTCATTTCCCTATCCACATTTGTTTGCAGGGGATTTACCTACATTTTGCTGCCTTTTGCAGCCCTCTGGCCCTTTCCTGGACTATTTTACAGCCTTTTTAGTGCCTAAAAGTTTGGGTCCCCATTGACTTCAATGGGGTTCGGGTTCGGGATATAGTTCGGGTTGAGTTCGGCTGAACTTCCCGAACACGAACTTCCAGGTGTTCGCTCATCTCTACACAGCTGTGCATTGCTAGCAGGATACAAAATTTTGTAAAAACGTCTGTTACTGATCAAAAGATGCATGACTACAAATGTTTGCTGGTAGACGCGCTGCTGATAGCATTCCAACCTGACTCCTCCCCAACCTCCTAATCCACCTCCTCCTCCGAGTTGCCAATTAATAATGTTTAATTTTTATTTATTTTATTTTAAGTAATTTCCCTATCCATATTTGTTTCCAGGGCATTTACCTACATTTTGCTGCCTTTTGCAGCCCTCTAGCCCTTTCCAGGGCTATTTTACAGCCATTTTAGTGCCCAAAAGTTCAGATCCCCATCACCTTCAATGTCGTTCGGGTTCGGGGTCAAGTTTAGGTTAAGTTCGGATCCCGAACATTTCAGTGAAGTTCGGCCAAACTTGTCGATAACCAGCAATTCACAATTCCCCTCATAATAATTTCTCTCGGTTGGGGACATTTTTTGGGAAAAGAAGGCACAAGGCCTTAAATTGGTAAGACTAGCGGGACCTTAAGAGAGGACCGCCCCCACTCCGTCCTCAGAGGCATCCACCTCCACAATGAAAGTTCTTTCTTGATCCGGCTGAATAAAAACAGGAGTGCAGCTGAAAGCCTTCTTAATTGTCTCAAATGCTTCAGTAGCCTCAACAGACCAGTTCTCCAGGCCCCCCCCCCCCCCTTTTTTTTCTTTTTTTGGTGAGGTCGGTCAAGGGCCTAGCAATTGCCGAAAAATTCTTTATAAACCTACGGTAATAATTAGCAAATCCTAAAAAACGTTGTAAGGCTTTTAAGGATGATGGCCTTACCCAGTCCAAAATTGCCAATACCTTGCTAGGAGCCATTTTAAAAGCATGAGGATTGAGGACATACCAAAGATACAGAATCTCTTGTACCCCAAAAACACATTTCTCCTGTTTGGCCGCCAATTGATTCTTCCTCAAAACCTCCAATACTTGTTTCACATGAGATACCTGACTCTCAAAATCAGGGGAAAAATTCAAAACATCATCAAGGTAAACACTTACAAATTTACCCAAGAATTCTCTAAAAATATCATTCATAAAGATTTGAAACACAGCTGGCGCATTGCTGAGTCCAAACGGCATAACAAGATATTCGTGTCCAGCTGGTGTATTGAAAGTTGTCTTCCACTCGTCTCTCTCCTCAATTCATGCCGTTATATGCCCCCTTCAGATCAATTTTAGAGAACCAGGAAGCCCCCATTACCTGATTAAACAAATAAAGAATCAATCAAAGGAGTATTGATTCTTGATCGTAATCTTATTCAACTCCCGGTAGTCGATGCAAGGTCTGGGGCCTCCATCTTTCTTTTTGACAAAGAAAAATCCCGCCCCCATAGGAGATACAGAAGGCCTAATGTGTCTCTTGCTGACACTCTCTTCAACATAATCCTCCATGGCCTTGCGTTCAGGTCTGGGAAGATTATTGATACGTCCCTTGGGATATCTGACCCCCTCTACCAATTCAATGGCGCAATCATAAGGTCTATGGGGCGGTAGCAACTGGGGGTTCGAGGAGGAGAACACATCCATATATTGCTTTACGAGTAAAGGCAATGTATTGGATTCTGCTGAGACCCCCGCTTGCACTACGGACAAGCACGAGTCGCATTCAACCCACCATCTCACCAACTACCCCTTAGTCCAGTCAATAATGGGGTTATGTAACTGGAGCCAGGGCATTCCCAGTACCACTTCTACTGGTAAGTTTTCTAGAACCAACAGAGAACATATTTCAGCGTGACACATCCCCCCACAGTCAAGGATATCTCAGGGTAGAATACTTCACAGTACCACCCACCAGGGGGTGGAATCGATAGCCATGATGTGGATGGGAGTGGGTAGTGTCATAATCAGAATACCCAACTTTAATGCCAAATCTCATATCAATAAAGTTGGCAGCAGAACCTGAGTCAATGAACGCATTACCAGAACATTTGTTAATACCCAAGGAGACAGTAATAGGTACTAATACCTTGTTCCTGACCACATCAGGAAATACCTGGTTCTTAAGCTCCCCGTCTTGGTAGATTTACTGGAATGAAGTTCTCTTGGAGCATTGGTTTATCCAATGGTCGTGACTCGCCACAATAGAAACAAGCTCCTTGTCGGTGACGCTGATCTCTACGAGTCATCCCGACCTGCATGGCTTCCTCAGAAGAGAAATCAGCTCCGCTCACAGGACAGACCTCTGACTGGAGCACCTCCTGCCGGAATACTAAGCACGTCGTGTCCAAGTCAAACAGTGAGTGTCATGGTCTCCTCTAATGTCTCAGTAAGCTGGTAGTTCACTAACAGGTCTTTGAGATTTTCAGACAACCCTGACCTGAACTGGCTTTCTAGGGCTGGTTCATTCCAGCCAGAAGTAACACAACATCTCCTGAACTGGGTACAGTACTCTTCGGCTGGTTGGTCTACCTGTACCAAAGCCTTAAGAGCGTTCTCAGCTACCATGGCCCTGTCAGGTTCATCATACAAGGTACCCAGGGCCTGGAAGAACCCATCGACAGAGCTGAGACAACCAGCATCAGAAGGTAAGGAAAAAGCCCAATCCTGGGGATCTCCCCGGAGACGGGATATTACAATGCTCACGCGCTGGCTCTCAGAACCGGATGACGAAGGGAAGTAGTCTGAAATGAAGTTTACAATTCTCTTTGAAAGACAGAAACATTCTATGGTCACCTGAGAACGGTTCAGGAAACTTAATCTGAGGCTCCATATGATGACTAGATACATGCGAAGTTGAGGCACTCTGTCCTGACTCATGTAAATGGAGTTTCTCGATCACAAAAATATAGTGGCCAATATGGTGGAACTGCTCAGACCCCAAACACTGTAGCATGTTTCTCATTGGGGGAGCAGTCCCACCGCATGTGGACCGCAGCAAACGACCATCCCCAGCAAAGAATGTGCACAATGGAGGATGCCGGCCCAGACCACATGCACCACAAAGGCTTCCTACACAAAACGGAGCATTGTACAGATGAAATATGTAAATCACAGAAAAAAAAATGCACCAAACGGATATGCCACTGACTATACTAGCTAGTCAAACAAGCAGATATTAAAAGCTGAGACTTTTGCCAATATATTCCTGTCAGGAACACATTGTAGCTCCTCATGAACCACGTCACGGATGCTCAGCATGGCATGGGGTCCTACCACTACGCTAACTATGGTGTGAACACGGTCTGAAGGTGATGGAATGCTGCTCACAGTCAAGCTTCCACACAACCGCATAGCAGGACAACTAATGCAATGTGAAAAATGCAGGACTGTAAGCCACACCTATATCAGACCGTGTGATGGAGGCTACCAGGTGCAAAAGAATGTTAAATGCCAGGTGAAGGCACATTCAATACATATGGAACAAGATCACAGAAATATAACGAACATCCCTAGCAAAGAATGCGTACAACGGAGGATGCTGGCACGGACCACATGCACCACAAAGGCATCCTACACAAAACAGAGCATTGTGCGGATGAAATATATAAATCACAGAAAAAAAAACTGCACCATACGGATATGCCACTGACTATACTAGCTAGTCAAACAAGCAGATATTAAATGCTGAGACTTTTGCCAATATATTCCTGTCAGGAACACATCGGAGCCCCTTATGCACCATGTCACGGTCGCTCAGCATGGCGTGGGGTCCTACCATTTTTTTTCTGTAAATGTAGTTTCTCCCCTAATTCCTAAACCATCTGAGTCATATTAGAAACATGCTCCGTCAGAGTAACCAAAGGGTTCATGATAACAGTGGTAATGTAGGCCTGTTATTCTGTCACACACACAGGGGGTGGGGTAGTGACCACTGAACTCCACCGTCACCCCTGCCCCTGCCTACTTGCCTCGCAAGTCCTAGTGACAAGGGACAACTGGTCGACAAACCCTTAGCTAGGATAGTGCAGGAAGACAAACAACACAAAAACAGAAAGGTCAAACAAGCCGCGTCAAAACCAAGAGAGCAAAAAATGTACAGGAGAGCAAGCAAGAATCATCAGGACAAGCCAAAGTCAACCCAGGAGAGACACACCAAGACCAGAGAGGATGAGACGGACGGAAATCGGAAGCCAAGCAGGAACAAACAAAACAGGTGAGTATCATGCAGGAAGGACCTCCAATCAACAGGCAACCTGTGGCCAGCAGATGCTCATGTTTAAATAGTCTGCATTAGTGAAGTTATGCGGCGTGGGCCAGCGCCACATGACTCTGAGATCAAATGCAGCCCATACACGAAGCACCCGAGTGATCAGCTTGGCACTCAGCCCCAGTGTGGTTTTGTTTTGTATTGATCTGGTGGACTAATTTTTGGGAAGTTTGCAACAAAAAGACGGTTTGTTACGAACTGATTAGCTCACATCTATCATTCCAGAGTGGTAGAATTTTACTTCTAGTAAATAAAAATTAGCAGGAAGAAACAGAAAAATGGTCAGTGTCTAACCAATGGATTCAGACCATTAGACGGGATGGGGAACATAGTGCAAATAGATTTTGACAGCTTCCATTGAGTTTGGTGGTAACTGTACGAATTCCATGCACTGAACTCTCTGATAGTGTGGCTGCAGAAAGACAGTTTTATAATATGTTAAGGGAAGAAGTTGGTTTAAGACAGTGAGGGGAGATTTATCTACTTATTTACAGTATGACAGATTACAAGGGAATACATTGATAAATGTGCTGTTTAAGAATAGACATAATATTTAAAAGAATGCCATAAGTTAGCCAATAAATTTCATTTATTAGAATTATTCTGGCAAATCACTAAAAGTCAGGTATACAAATCAGGCCTAAGTTCTAGAAATTATACATTGAAGCTAAACTCTAAGCTGAAGCTGTGAGAACATTATTAGTGATCAGTTTGCATCCAGGTTATTAGAAGCCAGGCTATAGTAACACTATGTAAAGTGAGACACTACTTGCTTTTAGATGAAACTGAAGTGCAGAGAAAATTGATTATACCACATAATAAATGACTTCATGCTACTTGTATAAAACATTTTTATATTTACTTTTACAGAACCAGCAACCTGGAAATGTGTTTTTAGTAGCAGATAGAACCCAACACTATGCAGCAGTCAGTATGATTTATATCCTCCACTCGTTGCTGGAGCTTGTGCTATGATTTGCAAATTGCTTTGATAGGAACTGCATTTCTCAATGCTCTGAATAGAAATATGCTTTACGATTTACTAAGTAGTTTTCATTGGTCTTTCTGTTTCTAAATTAGAATGTTCTGCATGTAAATAAAATGTAATTCACTTAACCTTATACAATCAATCTTTAATGTCTTTGTAGAAGGCAACATTTCATCTTAATGCTTTTTATGACAGTTTTTCTACACAAACAAGTTTCATTATTTTCATCTTTTTTCTATTGATAGGAGCAAATCTTTTGTAAACAGTTTTGTACCCTTACAAGTGATTTCTAGTATATTTTTCTATGACTAATTTTTAATTTAGAATGTTTGATAATCTGTTTGAAGTTTTGGGATTTCTACTTTTATTTTTTTAACTTCTCATTGGTGTGGTGCATCTTGTGTCAAATTTCTTTTTATTGAATTTTCTTATTTTCATGAAACAAAAGGTTCACTTAGTTACAACGATGCGAATGATCACATGCGTGCACAGCTTAACAATAGAATACAATGATGTAGAACCAAGATCTAAAATGATTATACTTGGGATATAATTTACAATATGTAGACCGGAGACCAACGCTGTGAGGTCTCACATGGGTGCTTGACCAAGACTATCAGAGGGTGAAATAATATTTGGCTGAAGTGTCAATTTAAAGTACAGTGAAAGTGATGAGCCAGGGACAAACAAATAACAGATTGGATAGATGTACTGGCAAGCAGATAAGTGGAAAAGGAGTATGGAACGGTGCAAGGGTCAGCGTCACCACCATTAATTTGGGTCAGCAGACGCCATTAATCAGAGGTTCCCTCAGGCCGACTTTATATGGGGCGATATTTGAGCTTTCAGGAGGCTTTCCAGGAGGCCATACAAGCTTGAATTTTTGGTGCTTGCCTTTTGTAAATGAGCATAACTCTTCTAGCCGTGCTAATCAGCTTTATTTTAGTAATCCAGTGACATATTGAGGGGCTGAAGTTTTCTTCCAGTATAAGGGCATCATGGCTTTTGCTAAAAGGACTAGCTGGCCCTCAGAGGTTTTATTATATTCTTCTTCCAGGTCGATATGAGATTGAGAGAAGATGACCTTTGAGATAGGGAGGAGGATTTGGGCAGATCCTTAGCTGTGATCTCCTCTAATGAGGTCCAGAATGGATTCACCTTGGGGCAGTCCCACCATAGGTGATTGTACGTTCCCACGTGGTCATTGCATCTCCAGCAACTGCTAGGGATCAATGGGTTCATACGATTCAGCACCAACGGGGTCTTGTACCACCTACTAATCAATTTATAAGATGTTTCTTGTAGTAGAACACAACTTAAAGGCCCCATGCAAGACCTGTAAATCAACTTGATATTAGCGTCTGTAAAGGTAGTCTAGAGTTCCCTCTCCCAGGCTGAGATATACGGTAAGGTCCTGACCGCACAATTGTCTGAATGCATGCCCTTATTGATTTTGAAAAGGGTCCTCCTGGCCACCGGGCGGTACGAGGAGTTTTTTCTGGTGTGGTGCATCTTGGACACAATCTATGCCTCACATGCACTTCCCTATGTATAGATTACATGTAATCAATTTAGTTGCAGTATTTGTAGTATTTTTGGTTGTTTTTAAGGATCAACAAATAAAACAATAGTCCCACAATAATCTATTTATTAGTGTTGAATGAAGCAAAGCAAAGTGGAATTCGGGCTGCAGTTTAGGAAAACTTTAATTTGCAATAACCAAATTTCTCGCTTTTGGTAACAAATACGCTTCCTAAAATGGTGGCTGCACATGTTACAAAGTGAAGAGTAAGACCTGAAACACAAGATCACCCATATTGCCGTTCAGACAGCCAATCCAACCATCCTCTGTGATGTCACAGCCTTATAATACCCTCATCTCTGCGGTCTCTCACCATTGTCCCGTGAGCTGAACATAGGAGAGACGTGGCACTAGCGCTCATGCACTAGCTACAGAATGTTAAAAATGATTAATAGAAGAATATTGTAGATGGAGAGTGCAAGAGATTTATGTTGCATTTTATTTATTTATTTCTACATCAGCTGTAAATGTAATTCAATAACAATAAGAAGGAATACTTTATTATTCTCAATGCCAGTGTCAACCAGTACCCTCTAGTCTGCACCCCTTGGCAGTCTAGGTCTTAATGATGACCATCCTTATCCTTTTGCTTGCTTTACTTTCTTTAAATCATCCTTCAAAGTCTCAATGTCCTAGAAAAATCAAGCAAGATGTAGAGATAGAGGAGTTGACGTTTCTGATGACATATTTCATCGATATTAGATTATGTGAAAATAAATAAAAGCAGATGGCAGAAGAAGGGCTCCCACTTGTAGGGTAGGAGACTGCTGGGTTAGAAAAGTGGGTATGCCAATGCTGATTAATATTCCAGTTCAATAACCTGCAAGATACACCGTCAAATAACCTGCAGGAGATTGTAGGCACGAACAACAGTAATATGCAGAGATGCCCCTGTATAATCAGCCAAACCCCATACCAGCAACTGCCCTTGTTTAAAAGCACTATTAACAATGATGAAGACTATACAGTATGATTTTTATTATTAAGTGAAAGGCAGCAGTGGGCTAATTGGCTGAGCGGTTCTTCACTGCAGCATGGCTGCAATCCGCCCACACCATGGCCGCTCCGTGTGGCCGCACCCTAGGACAGAGTGGTCTAGGTATACCTGGTTTTTAATGAATCCAATTTATTGGCTAACTTCTACGAATTTTTCAAAACTTTGCTCATTACTACTGCTGTATTTATCATTAGGATAGTAGCAGTCACAAGAGCACAACCTGCTTACTTTAATAAATCAACCTGACCAGTGTTCAACATCTTCTATAAAAGTTATGCTATTGCAAAACTATGATGTCAGTTACCTTAGGTTTAGTTCACACTACTGGCATAGTTCTGTCAGGCTGTTCTTGCAGAGAACATCCTGCCAGTGCTATCTGGGTTGGCATTGCTGGACGTGACTGGAATGCCTGCCAGAACCATTATAGCCAATGGGAGATTTGGACGCTACCCAGCAAAGCTACACACTTGCTGCATACATTTTGTTATTGCAGCATTGGAGCCATATGACTTTTGGCATGACCTGTCTTGTCTAGAACCAGTAGGGTAGGGATCGACATAGCAGCCATAGCAATGGCCATGGGGCCCTCGCCACTGGGGTCCGGGCTGCCGGCTGAGGAGCGCACTCTTGCTGGGTGCGCCGGCCCTGCTCCTCCCCGCCCAGCGCCGCCTCCTAGCTAATTTATTCCACTGCACTTGCCTCATGAAATTGGAAGAGAAGCGCCATAATCTCGTAGGCGCACTGGCAGAGGCATCAAAGTGCGCATGCGCCGTCTTCCTGGCCTCTGCAGGTGCGTTTGTGTGAGATACAGGCGCTTCTCTTCAATTTCACGGAGGTAAGTGCAATTGATAAATAGCTAGGAGGCGGCTCTTGGCGGGGAGATCTATGGTTGACACTGAAGGGGACTCGACGACACTTTATGTGTGGGATCTCAGGACACACTATGTGGACCTGTGACACGACTACAAGGGGATCTAGACACAC
>JAKVIS010004701.1:0-13443 GCA_033119425.1 Bufotes viridis
CTGTTGAGTTATGCAAAGTTTGTTGAAATGACAGTGGTCATTTAATTTCACTGTCAATAGAATGGTCCCAGATTATGCTGTATAAACTTGTTAAATAATTTATTTACATTATATAGTATATCAAGAGGGCCTTGAAAATAGAGCATCTGGATTAATGTCTTAAAGTCTTGGGTTGCATTATATGTTTATTATAAATATTCTGATACCCTGCATATTACTATCAGCTTATGATATATATATATATATATATATATATTTTTTTTTTTTATTATTATTATTTTTTTTCATGGTGCCTCCATTTTATATATATATATAGTATATATATATATATATATATAGATATATATATATATATATAAGGAAAAAACCTGGCAGCACCGGGCGGCTCAAAACGGTATGGGTGCTAGGTCCTGGGGTGTGAGCTACCCAGTTGTATACTGAGAAGATGGACAGCACTCCAAAACAATTCCAAGTGTTCTTTATTCAACCAAGTGGAGATGCAGTGCTGTCGGCAATAGAGCCTTTTTCAAGGCTTGAAAAAGGCTCTATTGTCGAGCCGAAACACTGTCCATCTTCTCCAGTATATATATATATATATATATACCTACCGCATTTTTGGCCCCATAAGGCGCACTTTTTCCCCTGCGCCTTATGCGGCGAATGCTGATATTTAGCACGCAGCCCGCATGCTCCAGCATCTCAGGCTGCGATATATGAGCGGAAAGGAGGAGGGGCTGGAGGCCGGCAACTTACGGCGGGTCCGATGCAGTCATTGTACTTACACCGGGCCCTGTTGCTCAAGATAGTATTTCTAAACACTAATGCTTAGATTCTAATAGGTTTAACTAAGCTGCGATCTCATTTATTATAACTTACAAGAAATCCTCCGTAGCAGGCAGAGCGGCTGGCTGGGTTACATCACTCATTGACGTTGCATGCCTGCTCCGCCCACTTTATGAATGAAGCAGGCAGAGCAGGCGTGCAACGCCAATGAGTGACGTAACCCAGCCAGCCGCTCTGCCTGCTACGGAGGATTTCTTGTAAGTTATAATAAATGAGAGATCGCAGCTTGAGTTAAACCTATTAAGAACTTAAGCATTGGTGTTTAGAAATACTATGCAGAGCAGCAGGGCCCTGTGTATTGGGGGACATTGTTAGTGGGTGATCTGTAGATGACACATATTATAGCAGTGTCATCCACAGATCCCCCCATAACAATGCCATCCACAGATACCCCTCCCCATAACAATTCCATCCACAGATCCCCCATAACAGTGCCATCCACAGCTCCCTCATAACAGTGCCATTCACAGCTCCCCCATAACAGTGCCATCCACAGGTCCCCCATAACAGTGCCATCCACAACTCCCCCCATAACAGTGCCACCCACAGCTCCCCCATAACAGTGCCATCCACAGGTCCCCCATAACAGTGCCATCCACAGATTCCCATAACAGTGTCATCCACAGATCCCCCAAAACAGTGCATCATATATAGATCCACCATAATAGTGTCATATACAGACCAGCATTAGTTCAAAACCCACCAAATGCACACCTTTTGGTTAAAAAATGTTTTTTCTTATTTTCCTCCCCAAAAACATAGGTGCGTCTTATGGGACGGTGCGTCTTATAGGGCAAAAAATACGGTGTGTGTATATATATATATATATATATATATATATGTAATGGAGGCACCATGAAAATGAAAATAGTAGGCGAGTTTATTTGATCATAATAGGCCCTCTATGGCATCTGCTCAGGTTTTCCTGGTCTTTATATTAAAGTGGGATTTTCATGGGATTATGTGTTAAGAACTGGTATGACTATCAGATGTGCAGCCCCTAAAGATGCAAGCCTTTTTTGTTTTTCAAAAATACCCTTCTGTTCAGTGGTGGAACGGAAGGGTATTTTTGGGAAAAAAAAGTGCTTGCATCTGTAGGAGCTGCTCTATCTTTTAATCATACCAGTTTGTAACACATAATCCCATGACAGGTCCTCTTTAAGAATAGACCCACAAACGTAAGACATACTGTACCCAGGAAACATACAAGAGTATGTGTGAAAAATGTATTCTGGCAACCAAAGCGGCAACTGTGCATTTCTGAATCTGTACAGCTGTGCTGTGTCCAGTGTTTGCAAGATGAGCAGTTGATGGGGGTTTGGACAGTGGCTGCTCTTATCATTGCATTCTATGAAGATGAGGATGATAAGTCTGTAGGCTTTGCTGTGTTCACGCACACAATAGAAATTTTTATCTGTTAAGTTATGTTTACATTTACACATGCCTTCAACATACCAACAACAGGAGAATGCAGACCTATTATTTCCTAAAATAAGGTCTGTAGTTCAAAATTCAGACCTCAATCATGGCTCATTACAGTATGGTAATCACTATAATAGCTAGTTGTCTTACATATGCACAGATAGATAGGAGAGTTTTTCTTAATGGAGTACAAATATAATTTCTATTTATAATGATAATATAAGCTTAAAGTGGTTGTCTCATCTCAGACATTGATGCCATATTGCTAGGATATGCCACCAATATCAGATAGCTGCAGGTCCTTACTTCTGAAACCCGCTCCTCCCTCCAGAACGGGCCACTCAAAGTGAAGAAGAGCACACCTTCTTTGGGAGTTCCAATAATAGCCAGGCGCTGGATCGGTTATTTCTGCTACTCCCGTAAAGGTGAATAGAGAGGTGGCCATGTATGCACTTCTGGAAATTGCAGAGTGCACTTGCTCGACTATTATCAGAACTCCCATAAAACTGAATGGAGAGCATGCTGCACAAGCACAGTGTGCTCCACTTCACTTTGGGGGGCTTGTTCTGGAGATAGGAGTGCGCCCCAGAGGTGGGACCCACACTCTCTGACATTGGTGGCTAGCCTTATACCACCAGTGTCTGAGATGACACAACTCATTTAACAAAAATGCTAATTATTGCTGTCATTAGCTCCAAGCAAAACTATACTAAATTAATCAATGTACACAACAGGGCATAATCTGTATAACAAAAACAATCCATAAATACATATGGCATGCCGCATGGATGTATATTATTTACTATAAAGTAGCTTATATTGAGAAATGCTCTATATTGTCATTTATTTGCCCTGTATTCACTTACTAAAACTCTCATATTACAAGATACTAGAATGAAACAGATGTCTGGTAATTAAATTAAACTTTCTCCCATTTAGAGCTCCTTCACTGTTCAAAATAAGTATCAAATGTGGATCATTCTACTGTTTTCTATGTTCTGTAACACATCTATTTCTTTCCGTGTTTTTCTGCAGTTTGTGTTTTTTGTCAATTGGAATGTTGCCCAAATATGGATGTATGAAAAAAGGAAACAAATACCCACATGTGAACTATGTAAATATGGAACATGTGTTTTTAAATTCCAAATATTGATTTCTATAGGGTAAAAATAATACCAATACAGATTTATTGGAATATGCTGTGTATTGCAAAAAATTACATTGCCATAAAAATGCCATATAAAAAAAACATTTAACCATTTAAATTGACATTGTATTTTCAATGAAAAAATAATAAAACAGTCCTCTTATACAGAAGTGTGAATAAGCCCTTATAAGTCATCTGGTATTTTAATACTACATGTGTGAGCTACAGGTTGTAATAGAAAATGATAAAAACAAATTTGACCTGTGCTGTAATAATTACAGTTAATAGGGGTTGATGATCTGTAAGGGGTAATCATAATTTCTTGGACTGATAGCATGCAAATGCTCTTCTACTAGATAAAACATGCTTATAGGTCAAATAGCCTTCTATGAAATTGACCCTAGTAGATTGTTATCCCAATTTGGGACAAGGATTCAAGTAATTTGATACATTCTGTGTATAGTGCTGTGCTATATGATAATGTTAGTGCCATAAAATGAATAGATAATATTACTATTAATACAGGATCCCACTCATTTGTAGCAACAACTATTCCTAACAGGAAAGAGGCTTTCATCAGCAACAAGCTATATGATAGCCTTATAGTGATCAACAATAATCAGTAATACTATCATTAGCATACAGTATATCCAATATTTCCTATTTTCTTGTAGCGGAGGCTCATTAAAGACAAAGGTATAAAAACACATAGCAAATGCAAAAATACAAATAACTGTCAAAGAATTGCTAGAACTAATAATTGCAGTGGCTGCAGGAGTCAGAGAATAGTGGAAAGTTCTAATTAGTTTGAAAAAATAAAACACTTCCAAGTATTGGACAGGATGGGTCAGAACATATGGATGCTGAAGTGATATAGAGCTTTACTTAATACCACATTTAGCATCTACCATAATCTAGGTATATGAGAAATCCAATTGTATGTACATAATAGCATGTTGATAAAACTTGACTAATATCCCTGTAATGAGTTACCTCTGGACTGGAAACATCATACCAAAAACTTTCATTAAGTATGAAAAAGTTGGGCACACATGCAGAGACAAGATAAAACAGGTATAAAAATCACCAACGTTAATTATTATTTTCAATAACCCTAGGATACTGGTCTCACTATATAAAGAAGAAAGTACAGTAATACTTTCAACATTTAATACTGTTAGAGCATTGTTAAAAGTTTCCCCATAGTATTGGGACCAAGATTTAACAAATATGTGGTCAACGACTATAAAAATTAGCCACTTTAAACAGCAAATTGTGGTTTTTGAACATCAGGAAATAGTTGCCATAATTGCTTTCTATATAGTAAATGTACATTAATGACCACATAAGGGTATGGGAGCATTTTGAAATGCAAGATAATAAATGTTGCTCCCTAGACAGGAGACATAACACATGCAATATGTTAGTGCCATAACCTAAAAGTCACATAAAGGCATAATAATCAAGCTAAAGAGCCACAAACCAACTCAGTTCATCCTGTAAACAATACAGACAAAACTTTGAGCTTAGACGGTTGCTGCCCCTGAGAGATCACCTTCGTACCCAGAACAAATGACAATGTAGAAATAAAAATGAAAATACCTTTGTAAACCCCAAGGAAAGACTGTGGACAAACAGATTATGTGATATATCTCTTCCTCCCCATTCTTGGGCAGCCTCTCTCTCTGCTGCTGAAAGCAAATGCTCTGAGACTCAGTGGCATATTTAATTAGAAGCAAGCTGCTTCCACTATCAGTGTGTGAATCTACCTCTCCAATCTCTCGTGAGTCAATCTTTCCCATCTCTGATTTTCTTTTATATTTATGCTAGAATATTTAATTGTAGACAAAAGGTTACTCTGGCTGTATTCACTGCACAGAGGCAGAATAATCTGCTTTAAAAGGCTTGACATTTCAGGCTTTTCAAAAAGGCTGAAAAATTATATCCCTGCTTTTGTTAATCAATGAAGTAGAACTCTCCTGAACAAAAGAATTAAATTGCTTGGTTGGTTTAATAAAAACCAACAGAAATAGCTGCTTCCTCTGGGTTGTATTGTGTAGGCATGGCACATGCTTCCAGAACTGTAATTCCATATGATTCAGGGGCAAAACTCTAATTTCTGCACACAGTTGGGTTTTAAAATCCTTTTCAAACACTATCCATTCTGACTGGTTCTCTGAGGACAGATTTATCATTAAACTTGACTCTCTTTCTTTCTTCTGTGCAGCATCTTGTAGGACCGTTAATTTTGGGGGAGGATTAATCCAAAGGAAACAATATGTTGTCCTCCCATTTGACCTCATCAAGACAGTGATATCTCTTTCTGACAGCATGTATTTGTTAGATTAATTAACCCATTAATGAGCTGATGATGATTTTAAAATGCTGGGGTGAATTTTTATGAATTTAGAGGAGTGGTGGTGAACACTCTACCCATGCATTTAGCAAATTTACAGTGAAATATTTACTTTAAAGATTTCAAATGACAAACTGATACAACACTGTAATTGCTAACTGGATTAGAAAAAAAATCTTAAAATGTGTATTTAATTTAGATTATTAATTTAAATCTATTTTAGGAGAAGGAGATGCTCTAAAAAGACAAAAACACCGTGTATTCATAGCATGTATGTAATGTTATCCCACCGCATACACAAGCAAAAGGGTACGACTAAAGGGTGACAATGTTTTTAACTTTTAACTTTCAGGTCCATATCTCACCATCCACCACAACTTCAAACGTGACACTACCATCATTTTATAGACAATCATCTTGGCTATCTCATACATAACTGGACTTGACACTATTTACCAAATGATTAGTTATGCAGATTCTTGTCATGGAATGGCATTGTTACTGTTTTGCTCCTGGTGATGGAACAATCATTTTCTTCTTGTATACTACAAATTACAACCTGTTTTTACATTCCCTAATAGCTCAATGTGTTATTACGTTAATTCCCAGGGGAAAGGTCAATGCTTTGAATCCAGAAGCAGCCATGAAGAAGATTTCCTAAGAAAAGAGAAACAGTATCATCCAGCTCATCGATAGCGGTATCTCAGTCAAGAAAATTGCCAAACTGCATCATGTGAGTGCCATGACAGGTGGAAGGATAAGAAATTAAGTGCATCCATCCATTCTAAAGCCAAGAGGTGGAAGTCCAGGCAAAACAACTCAACACTTCAGCTTATCACAAGGTCTATCAGTTCTGGCATGACAAACAAGGCAGTGGAAGTGGCTCATATGTTTCGTAATAGTGAGATCACAGACATCCATGCCAGAACCGAACGATATGCACTACACAAGTCTGGAACGTTGGCCCATAAAGGTGAAGAAGCCTCCACTTTAATATTGTCATAAGAAGGTTCGGCTGGAGTTTGCAAAATGTACGAACAGTGGACAGTAGAGGATTTGAAATGGGTGATTTGGAGCAATGATACGAAAGTCAACAGATTTGGCTCTGATGGGTACAAATGAGTCTGAAATAAACAAAGGAAAAGGGGGCTAACAGATCGAGAAATTGAAGGAACTGTCAAGTTTGGTGGATGAAGCCTGATGATATGGTGTTGTTTCACAGTCAAAGACGTTGGATTCTTGACCAGGATTGATGGTGGTCTCAATGCTGAGCTATATGTGAGTATCCTACAAGACAAGTTACCTTGTACACTCGAGTACTATGGGTATGAAAAAGACGAAATTCCAGCAGGACAACAACCCGAAGCATATGTTGAGATTGGTGAAGAAATGCTTCAATGACAATGAAGTAGAGGTGATGGATTGGCCCTCACAGTCCCAGACCTCAAACCAATCGAACACTTGTGGATAGAGTTAAAGAAAAGCTGTATTCGTACTCCAGTATGCACCAACATTGGGAATGTGTAGAAGAGACCTGGGAAAAGATTTAAGATGAGACATGTTTGAATCTGATCAAGAGCATGCCCAGAAGGATTCACGCAGTGTTGAAAGCCAAAGGTAGATTTCCAAAATACTAACAAAATAATAAAAATCAAAACTTTAGTCTAGAGATGAGCGAACCCGAACTGGATAGTTCGGGATCGCACCAATTTGGGGGTGTTCGGTACATTTTCAAAAAGTTTGGGTTCGGGTCCGTTGTTCGGCAATTTCTTCCCGCGCTCTGAAGGCTAGCGTTTTACTTCTTGCCCAAAGAAGCCATCTGAGCCATGCCTACTAATGGCATGGCTGTGATTAACCAAGTGCAGCATGTGACCCAGCCTCTATTTAAGCTGGAGTCACGTAGCGCCGCACGCCACTCTGCTCTGATTAGTGTAAGGAGAGGACGCAGCTTCTGTGAGGGCGAGATTAGGCAGGGAAAAGTCAGCAAAAAACCTAATGAAATGATCGATCTACAGCTGTGAATCAGTCAACTTCTGCTAGTTAATTGCTCACTGGTTTTTAGGCTGCACAAGCTGCCACCAAGTCCGTCAATCCATCAATACTAGTTTTTTTTTTTGCTATATCCTACATCAGGGGCTTGGCCTTGCTTATTGTCACCCCTAGAAACTCAGGATAGAAATTTCTATATTTTATTAAGGGGTTAAATTAAATTGCCAAAATAGCAATCCCCTAAATCTGGTGTTCCAGCTGGGGCTAGCCAAGTGTAATACTGTCTGCTGTCTGGCAAAGGATAGATTTTTTTCTGTGGTGAAATTCAATTGCCAAAATAGCAATCCCCTAAATCTAGTGTCCCAGCAGTGGCTGGCAAAGTTTAATAGTGTCCGGCAAAGGATATATTTTGTTCTGGGGTGAAATTCAATAGCCAAAATAGCAATACCAGTAAATCTAGTGTCCCAGCAGTGGCTGGCCAAGTTTAATAGTGTCCGGCAAAGGATAGATAATTTTCTGGGGGAAATTCAATTGGCAAAATAGCAATACCGTAAATCTGGTGTTCCAGCTGTGACTGGACAAGTTTAATAGTGTCCATCATAGGATATATTATTTTCTGCGGTGAAATTCAGTGCCAAAAATAGAAATACCCTAAATCTGGTCTTCCAGCTGTGGCTGGACAAGTTGAATAGTGTCCGGCAAAGGATATATTTTTTTCTGGGGTGAAATTCAATTGCCAAAATAGCAATACCATAAATCAGTGGTTTCAGCTGTGGCTGGCCAAGTTTAATAGTGTCAGTCACAGGATAGATTTTGTTCTGGGGTGAAATCTAATTGCCAAAATAGCAATACCCTGATTCTGGTGTTCCAGCTGTGACTGGACAATTTCCTAGTGTCCGCTCAAAGGATATATTATTTTCTGGGGTGAAAGTCAGTAGCAAAAATAGAAATACAGTAAATCTGGTGTTCCAGCTGTTGCAGAACTAGTTTAAATCTGTCCGTAAAAGGGTATATTTTTTTCTGGGTTAAAATTTAATTGCCAAAATAGCAATACGGTGAATCTGGTGTTCCAGCTGTGACTGGACAATTTCCCTAGTGTCCGTCAAAGGACATATATTATTTTCTGGGGTGAAATTCAGTTGCCAAAATAGAAATACAGTAGATCTGGTGTTCCAGCTATGACTGGACAAGTTTAATAGTATCCGTCAAAGGATAGATTTTGTTCTGTGGTGAAATACAATTGCCAAAATAGCAATACCATAAATCTGGTGTCCCAGCCGTGGCTGGCCAAGTTTAATAGTGTCAGTCAAAGGATTTATTATTTTCTGCGGTGAAATTCAGTTGCCAAAATAGAAATACAGTAAATCTGGTGTTCCAGCTGTTGCAGGCCAAGTGTTAATCTGTCCGTAAAGGGTATATTACACTCAGCGTGCATCTCCAAGTATATTTCTTTCCGGAAAAGGGTATATTAGTAAAAAGTGTTACATTACAATTGCTGAAAGCATAATCCTGTAAATCTGCACGCACTATTGTGCATCTCATAGGGTATTTCTGTCCGTAAAGGGTATATTACACTCAAGGTGTATATACAAGTGCTGAGAGGGTCATCCTCAATAACTTCACACGCTATTGTGCATCTCCAAGTGTATTTCTGTCCGTTAAAGGGTATATTACACAAAGTGTAAACATACAAGTGCTGAAAGCATAATCCTATATATTTTTTCACACGCTACTGTGCATCTCCAAGTGTAAATCTGTCCGTAAAAGGATACCTTTCAGCCAGGGCCTAAATACTAGGCCTACAATTGATATTCCCCGAAATAAGTGGTTAATGCTATGCCTGGATTAGTGTAATACGGTACATAAATAAATAGGCAGATAGTGTTAGGTGCCTGTGAAAAAAGCATCAAAAATGTGGTGATAAGAAAGCAGGATGCGCTCATACCCATATGCAGTTGTGCATTTCTATAGGGAGCACATCTCTGCACTTGTAGTCCGTTGCTAATGGCAATCACCAGCAAAAAATGCATACAATGGATGATGCCAGCAACGGACTACAAGTACCACAATGGACATCCTACATAAGATGAAATTTATGTGGATGTGGCAAGAATTCAGAACAAACACAGAACCAGAGATAGGTGCACACTGCCGTCACAGGGTTTAGTGTGACGGCAGTGTGCACTAGCTCTGGTTCTGTGTTTGGCCTGTGAAAAAGGCCTGAATTTGAAATCAATACATTGGGACAAATATTTTTTTTCTTATTGTGGTGCTTGGTGAACGGTAACAATGAGAAAAACATCTAGTAAGGGACACGGACGCGGTCATGGTGGTGTTAGTAGACCCTCTGGTGCTGGGAGAGGAAGTAGCCATTCTGCCACAGTCACACGTCTTAGTGAACCAACTACCTCAGGTTCCAGTACCCGCCAGAATTTACAGCGATATTTGGTGGGGCCCAATGCCGTTCTAAGGATGGTAAGGCCTGAGCAAATACAGGCGCTAGTCAATTGGGTGGCCAACAGTGGATCCAGCATGTTCACAGCATTATCTCCCACCCAGTCTTCTGCAGAAAGCTCACAGGTGGTGCCTAAAAACCAAGCCCATCAGTCTTTCACATCACCCCCATGCATATCAGGGAAACTGTCAGAGCCTCAAGTTATGCAGCAGTCTCTTATGCTGTTTGAAGACTCTGCTGGCAGGGTTTCCCAAGGGAATCCACCTAGCCCTTCCCCAGTGGTGGAAGACATAAAATGCACTGATGCACAACCACTTATGTTTCCTGATGATGAGGACATGGGAATACCACCTCATCGGAGTCCGCATGTCTCTGATGATGATGACGAAACACAGGTGCAAACTGCTGTGTCTTTTTGCAGTGTGTAGACCGAACAGGAGGTCAGGAGGAAGACCCCACATGGAATGAAGGTCGTGCCACTGACTTTCATAGTTCAGAGGAAGAGGCAGTGGTGAGACCGAGCCAACAGCGTAGCAAAAGAGTGAGCAGGGGGCAAAAGCAGAACAGCTGCCGCTAAGAGAGTTCGCCTGCTACTGGCCACCGCCACCAGGGACTGAGCACCCCAAAGGCAGCTTCAAGGAGTTCCCTGGCATGCCACTTCTTCAAACAATGTGCTGATGACAAGACCCGAGTGGTTTGCATGCTGTGCCATCAGAGCCTGAAGCGAGGCACTAACGTTCTGAACCTTAGCACAACCTGCATGACCAGGCATCTACATGCAAGGCATGAACTAAAGTGGAGTAAACACCTTAAAAACAAGGAGCTCACTCTGGCTCCCCTGCTCCCTCTTCTGCTGCTGCCTCGGCCTTTTCCTCCGCCTCGGGAGGAATGTTGGCACCTGCCGCCCACCAAACAGAGGATGTGCCACCGACAACACCACCTGCGTCACCAAGCCTCTCCACCATGTCACACGGCAGCGTTCAGCTCTCCATCTCACAAACCTTGGAGAGAAAGCATAAATTCCCACCTAGCCACCCTCGAGCCCTGGGCCTGAATGACAGCATTTCTAAACTACTGGCCTTTGAAATGCTGTCATTCAGGCTGGTGGACACTAAACAGCTTCAAACAGATGATGTCCATGGCTGTCCCACAGTATGTTGTTCCCAGCCGCCACTACATCTCCAAGACACCGTGCCTTCCCTGCACAACCAGGTATTCGATAAAATCAAGTGTGTACTGCGCAACGCCATCTGTGGCAAGGTCCACCTAACCACAGATACGTGGACCAGTAAGCACGGCCAGGGACACTATATCTTACCTAACTGCACACTGGGTAAATGTAGTGGCAGCTGGGCCCCAGGCGGAGAGTTCTTTGGCGCACGTCCTTCCGCCGCCAAGGATCGCAGGGCATCATTCTTTGCCTCCTGTAGCCTCCCTCTTCCTACTCAGCTTCCTCCTCCTCTTCTTCCACCTGCTCATCCAGTCAGCCACATACCTTCACCACAAACTTCAGTACAGCCCGGTGTAAACATCAGCAGGCCGTTGTGAAACTCATATGTTTGGGGACAGGCCCCACACCACGCAGGAGTTGTGGCGGGGTATTTTAACAACAGACTGACCAGTGGTTGCTGCCGGTGGGCTACAAGCCCGGCCTGGTGGTGTGCGATAACGGGCGAAATCTCGTCGCAGCTCTGGCACTAGCCGGTTTGACGCACATCACTTGCCTGGCGCATGTGCTGAATTTGGTGGTGCAGAAGTTCATTCACAACTACCCCGACATGTCAGAGCTGCTGCATAAAGTGCGGGCCGTCTGTGCGCGCTTCCGGCGTTCACATCCTGCCGCTGCTCGCCTGTCTGCGCTACAGTGTAACTCGGCCTTCCCGCTCACCGCCTCATATGCGACGTGCCCACCAGGGGAACTCCACCTTGCACATGCTGGAGAGACTGTGCAAGCAGCAGCAGGCCATAGTGGAGTTTCCGCTGCAGCACGCACGGGTCAGTCGCACTGCGGAACAGCACCACTTCACCACCAATGACTGGGCCTCCATGCAAGACCTGTGTGCCCTGTTGCTCTGTTTCGAGTACTCCACCAACATGGCCAGTGGCGATGACACCGTTATCAGCGTTACAATACCACTCCTTGAGAAAACACTTAGGGCGATGATGGAAGAGGAGGTGGCCTAGGAGGAGGAGGAGGATGAGGGTCATTTTTAGCACTTTCAAGCCAGTATGTTTGAAGTGCCTCAGAGGGATGTTTTTGCAACAGCAGAGGCCAGGTACAAATGTGGCCAGCCAGGGCCCACTACTGGAGGACGAGGAGGATGAGGAGGAGGTGGAGGAGGATGAGGATGAAGCAGATTCACAGCGGGTGGCACCCAACACAGCTCAGGCCCATTACTGGTGCGTGGCTTGGGGGATACGGAGGACGATGACGATACGCCTCCCACAGAGGACAGCTTGTCCTTACCTCTGGGCAGCCTGGCACATATGAGCGACTACAGCAGAGTTGCCCACATTTTAACGTGTGCGGACTACTGGATTGCCACCCTGCTGGATCCCCGATACAAAGACAATGTGCCCACCTTACTTCCTGCACTGGAGCGTGATTGGAAGATGCGCGTGTACAAGCGCACGCTGGTAGACGCGCTCCTGAAAGCATTCCCAAATGTCACAGCGGAACAAGTGGAAGCCCAAGGCGAAGGCAGAGGAGGAGCAAGAGGTCGCCAATGCAGCTGTGTCATGGCCAGCTCCTCTGAGTGCAGGGTTAGCATGGCAGAAATTTGGAAAAGTTTTGTCACCACGCCATAGTTTACTGCACCACCACCTGATACGGAACGTGCTAGCAGGAGGCAGCATTTCACTAACATGGTTGAACAGTACGTCTGCACACCCTCCACGTACTGACTGATGGTTTGGCCCCATTCAACTTCTGGGTCTCCAAATTGTCCACGTGGCCAGAGCTAGCCTTTTATGCCTTGGAGGTGCTGGCCTGCCTAGCGGCCAGCGTTTTGTCTAAACGTGTATTCAGCACGGCAGGGGGCGTCATTACTGACCAACGCAGCCGTCTGTCCACAGCCAATGTGGACAAGCTGACGTTCATAAAAATAAACCAGGTATGGATCCCACAGGACCTGTCCATCCCTTGTGCAGAATAGACATTTATAACTGCCTCCCCTCAACCATATATTCTTGTACTCAGAGCACTTCTTTATTGAATCCTCTTTTTTCATT
>JAKVIS010004702.1:0-13455 GCA_033119425.1 Bufotes viridis
CTTTTGGATCCATGCTTCTTATGGATCAGACTCCTTTTACTCTAGCACTCTCCTTTTTCTTGTAAAAAGAAAGTCTGAGGCACATACTTTTCTGGAACAAAAAAGACAACACATAACTCTAGAGCACAGTATCGATGAACTTTGTGCAATTTTTGAACAACATAGCTTTGCCAAAGCCCTAGTTCCAGTTTTGACTCTGCTATGTATTATATTTCATGTAAAATAATGCTTTTTAACGCAACCTTCCTCTATTAAATTTTCTAGTAAAGCAAGGGCACCCATTTAAACAAAAGTACAGCCTCCTCCATAACCCCTTAGCTGCCCTTACCATCTCCACAGGTGCTTTTTCCACCATTAGAGGTAGAAATAAGTTTTCTTACCTAATTTGCCAATATTTTAGGCAAAGTAACAGAAAGAAATAACATGAAGAAATAGCATAACGCCTACAAACTATACATTACTGGACTTTAGTATTGATATTCTGAAAATAATAACTTACCCCTTTAACACCCAGATTGGTGGGAATCACCTGCTGTTCCTTTTCGCTGAAGTATGAATTAGCTTCTATTGATATGGTCTTCACCTATAGGATCCATCCATCTTATGGACTGGGCTCCAGGTACTTAAACATATCAATAATACGATTTACATGTGGTCTTCACTCTATAGGACACATCCATCTTATGGACTCGACCTAGGTCTTAAAGATTTCTTCTAACAAGATATGACTTTCACCTATGGGACCCATCCTTCATTGATTGAGCCCTAGGAACTTAAATCATATCTCTAATCGTGATGTTGATGTCGCCTCTTGCCTTTGGATCCATGCGTTCTATGGATCAGACCTCTTTTACTCTAGCACTTCTCCTTTTCTTGTAAATGAACGTCTGAGGCACATACTTTCTGGTACAAAAGACAACACATAATCTCTAAAGCACAGTATCATATCAACTTTGTGCAAATTTTGGAACAACATAGCTTTGTCAAAGCCCTAGTTCCGAGCCTTGACTCTGCTATGTATTATATTTCATGTAAAATAATGGCTTGACGCAATCTTTTCCTAAATTATTAACAAATTGGTAAAGGGCACCTATTTAAACAAAAGTACAGCCTCCTCCATAACCCCTAGCTGCCCTTACTCATCTCCAATACAGGTGCGTTTCCACCATCAGAGTGTAGAAATAAGCTTTTACCAATTTGTCAATAATTTAGCGAAGTAACAGAAAGAAATAACATGAAGAAATCGCTTCTACAGAGTGCTTCAGTATTAAGCTATATAAAGACATGGACTGTGGTGATGATATCTCGAAAGCATAGTAATCCTACCTCTTTACACCCAGGATTGGTGGGAATCACCTGCTGTTCCTTTTTTCGCTGAAGATTGAGCTCAGCTTCTACTGGAGCATGGTCTTCACCTATAGATCCACATCCATCTTATGGATCTGGGCTCCCAGGTACTTAAAACATATCAATAATAAGATTTACATGTGGTCTTCACCTATAGGGACACATCCATCTTATGGACTCTGGACCTAGGTCTTGAAGATTTTCAACAAGATATGACTTTCACCTATGGGACCCATCCTTCATTGGATTGGGCCCTAGGAACTTAATCATATCTCTAACATGATGTTGATGTAGTCTTGCCTTTTGGATCCATGCTTTTATGGATCTGACCTCTTTATCTCTAGCACTCTTCCTTTCTCTTGGTAAAGATCTGTCTGAGGCAACATACCTTCTGGAACAAAAGCACAACACATAACTCTCTAAAAGTCATCAGTATCCGTATCAACTTTAGTGCAAATTCTTGGGAACATCATAGCTGCCAGTTTGCCCCTAGTTCCTGAGCTTTGACTTCTGCGATGGTATTGCATCTGGTGTAAAATAATGCTTTTAACGTAACTTTCCCTCTAATTATTAACAAATTGGTAAAAGGGCACCCATTTTAAACAAAAGTACAGCCTCCTCCATAACCCCCTTAGCTGCTTACCATCTCCAATACAGGTGCATTTTCCACCCTTAGAGTGTAGAAATAAGTTGTACCAATTTGCCAATATTTTGGGCAAAGTAACAGAAAGAAATAACAGGAAGAAATAGCATAACGTCTGCCAAATCTATACATTACTGACTCTAGTATTAATATTCTAGAAAATAATAACTTACCTCTTTAACACCCAGATTAGTGGGAATCACCTACTGTTCATTTTTTCATTGAAGATGAATTAGCTTCTATTGATATGGTCTTCACCTCATAGGATCCATCCATCTTATGGACTGGGCCCCAGGTGTACTTAAACATATCATAATAAGATTTACATGTGGTCTTCACCTATAGGACACATCCATCTTATGGACTGACCCAGGGTCTTAAAGATTATCTTTCAACAAGATATGATCTTTCACCTATGGGACCCATCCTTCATTGGATTGGGCCCTAGAACTTAATCATATCTCTAACAGGATGTTGATGTAGTTCTTTGCCTTTTGGATCCATGCTTCTATGGATCAGACTCCCTTTACTCTAGCACTCTCCTTTCTTGTAAAAGAAAGTCTGGAGGCACATACTTTCTGGGAACAAAAAGACAACACATAACTCTAGAGCACAGTATCGTATCAACTTTGTGCATTTTTGGAACAACATAGCTTTGCCAAAGCCCTAGTTCCGAGTTTTGACCTGCTAAGTGTATTATATTTCATGTAAAATAATCAAAGTGACCGTAACTTTCCTACTATTAACAAATTGGTAAAGGGCACCCATTTAAACAAAAGTACAGCCTCCTCCATAACCCCTTAGCTGCCCTTACCATCTCCACATACAGGTGCTTTTTCCACCATTAGAGGTAGAAATAAGCTTTTACCAATTTACAATATTTTAGGCAAAGTAACAGAAAGAAATAACATGAAGAAATAGCATAACACTCTACATAAACTATACATTACTTGACCTAGTACATATATTCTTTGTAACAATAATCTACTGCCTCTTTTACCACCGGAGAGTATGGCGGAATCACCTGATGGTTCCTGTTCATGAAGAAGAACTAGCTTTCATTGAGCATGGTCTGCACCTATGAGTAGGCGATCCATCTTTATGGACCTGGGTCTCAGGTACTTAAACACATCAATGGCTGAGTGATTTACATGTGGTCTTCACCTCATAGGACACATCCATCTTGATGGACTGGACCTAGGTCTTAAAGATTTTCTAACAAGATATGACTTCACCTGCGGGGACCCATCCTTCATGCTGGATTGGGCCCTAGGAACTTAAACCAGATCTCTGACATGATGTTGATGTTGCTCTTTGCCTCTGGATCCATGTGTTTCTATGTGGATCAGACCTCTTTTACTCTATAGCACTCTCTCCTTTCTTGTAAAAGAACGTCTGGAGGCACATACTTTCTGGAACAAAAAGACAAACACATAACTCTAGAAGCACAGCATCGTATCGAACTTGTGTGCAAATTTTGGAACAACGTAGCTGGTGCCAAAGCTCCTAGTTCCGAGCCTTGACTCTCTGCTATGTATTATATTTCATGGGCTAATAATGTGACTTCTGAGCTTAACTTTCTCCTAATTATATTAATGCAAATTGGTAAAGGGCACCGATTTAAACAAAAGTACAGCCTCCCTCCATAACCCCCTTAGCTGCCCTTACCATCTCCAATACAGGTGCGTTTTCCACCATTAGACGGTAGAAATAAGCTTTTACCAATTTTGCAATATTTTAGGCAAAGTAACAGAAAGAAATAACATGAAGAAATAGCATAACGCTCACAAACTATACATTACTGGACCTTAGTATTAATAGTCTAGAAAATAATAACCTACCTCTTTAACACCCATTAGATGGGAATCACCTACCGTTCCTTTTCGTTGAAGATGAGTTAGCTTCTATTGGATATGGTCTTCACCTATAGGATCCATCCATCTTATGGACTGGGCCCCAGGTACTCAAACATATCAATAATAAGATTTACATGTGGTCTTCACCTCATAGGACACATCCATCTTATGGACTCGACCTAGGTCTTAAAGATTTCTTCTAACAAGATATGATTCACCTATGGGACCCATCCTTCATTGATTGGGCCCTAGGAACTTAATCATATCTCTAACAGGATGTTGATGTAGTCTTTGCCTTTTTGGATCCATGCTTCTTATGGACTCAGACTCTTTTACTCTAGCACTTCTCCTTTCTTGTAAAAGAAAGTCTGGAGGCACATACTTTCTGGAACAAAAGATACAACATAACTCTAGAGCACAGTATCGTATCAACCTTTGTGCAAATTTTGGAACAACATAGCTTTGCCAAAGCCCTAGTTCCGAGTTTTGACTCTGCTATGTATTATATTTCATGTAAAATAATGCTTTAAGCAACTTTCCTTAAATTATTAACAAATTGGTAAAGGGCACCCATTTAAACAAAAGTACAGCCTCCTCCATAACTCCCCTTAGCTGCCCTTACCATCTCCAATACAGGTGCGTTTTCCACCCTTAGAGGTAGAAATAAGCTTTACCAATCTGCCAATATTTTAGGCAAAGTAACAGAAAGAAATAACAGGAAGAAATAGCATAACGCTCTACAACCTATACATTACTGGACTTTAGTATTAATATTCTAGAAAATAATAACTTACCCCTTTAACACCCAGATTGGTGGGAATCACCTACTGTTCCTTTTTCGTTGAAGATGAATTAGCTTCTATTGATATGGTCTTCACCTATAGGATCCATCCATCTTATGGACTGGGCCCCAGGTACTTAAACATATCAATAATAAGATTTACATGTGGTCTTCACCTATAGGACACATCCATCTTATGGACTCGGACCTAGGTCTTAAAGATTTCTCTAACAAGATATGATCTTCACCTATGGGACCCATCCTTCATTGGATTGGGCCCTAGGAACTTAATCATATCTCTAACCGGATGTTGATGTCGTCTTTGCCTTTTGGATCCATGCTTCTTATGGATCAGACTCCTTTACTCTAGCACTTCTCCTTTTCTTGTAAATGAACGTCTGGAGGCACATACTTTCTGGTACAAAAAATAACACATAACTCTAAAGCACATTATCGTATCAACTTTGTGCAAATTTTGGAACAACATAGCTTTGCCAAAGCCCTAGTTCCGAGCCTTGACTCTGCTATGTATTATATTTCATGTAAAATAATGCTTTTAACGCAACTTTCCCTAAATTATTAACAAATTGGTAAAGGGCACCCATTTAAACAAAAGTACAGCCTCCTCCATAACCCCTTAGCTGCCCTTACCATCTCCAATACAGGTGCGTTTTCCACCCTTAGAGGTAGAAATAAGCTTTTACCAATTTGCCAATATTTTAGGCAAAGTAACAGAAAGAAATAACAGGAAGAAATAGCATAACGCTCTACAAACTATACATTACTGGACTTTAGTATTAATATTCTAGAAAATAATAACTTACCCCTTTAACACCCAGATTGGTGGGAATCACCTACTGTTCCTTTTTCGTTGAAGATGAATTAGCTTCTATTGATATGGTCTTCACCTATAGGATCCATCCATCTTATGGACTGGGCCCCAGGTACTTAAACATATCAATAATAAGATTTACATGTGGTCTTCACCTATAGGACACATCCATCTTATGGACTCGGACCTAGGTCTTAAAGATTTCTCTAACAAGATATGATCTTCACCTATGGGACCCATCCTTCATTGGATTGGGCCCTAGGAACTTAATCATATCTCTAACCGGATGTTGATGTCGTCTTTGCCTTTTGGATCCATGCTTCTTATGGATCAGACTCCTTTACTCTAGCACTTCTCCTTTCTTGTAAAAGAACGCCTGAGGCACATACTTTCTGGTACAAAAATAACACATAACTCTAAAGCACATTATCGTATCAACTTTGTGCAAATTTTGGAACAACATAGCTTTGCCAAAGCCCTAGTTCCGAGTCTCTTGACTCTGCTATGTATTATATTTCATGTAAAATAATGCTTTTAACGCAACTTTCCTAAATTATTAACAAATTGGTAAAGGGCACCCATTTAAACAAAAGTACAGCCTCCTCCATAACCCCTTAGCTGCCCTTACCATCTCCAATACAGGTGCGTTTCCACCCTTAGAGGTAGAAATAAGCTTTTTACCAATTTGCCAATATTTTAGGCAAAGTAACAGAAAGAAATAACAGGAAGAAATAGCATAACGCTCTACAAACTATACATTACTGGACCTTAGTATTAATATTCTAGAAAATAATAACTCTACCCCTTTAACACCCAGATTGGTGGGAATCACCTACTGTTCCTTTTCGTTGAAGATGAATTAGCTTCTATTGGATATGGTCTTCACCTATAGGATCCATCCATCTATGGACTGGGCCCCAGGTACTTAAACATATCAATAATAAGATTTACATGTGGTCTTCACCTCATAGGACACATCCATCTTATGGACTCGGACCTAGGTCTTAAAGATTTTCTCTAACAAGATATGATCTTCACCTATGGGACCCATCCTTCATTGGATTGGGCCCTAGGAACTTAATCATATCTCTAACCGGATGTTGATGTCGTCTTTGCCTTTTGGATCCATGCTTCTTATGGATCAGACTCCTTTACTCTAGCACTTCTCCTTTCTTGTAAATGAACGCCTGGAGGCACATACTTTCTGGTACAAAAATAACACATAACTCTAAAGCACATTATCGTATCAACTTTGTGCAAATTTTGGAACAACATAGCTTTGCCAAAGCCCTAGTTCCGAGCCTTGACTCTGCTATGTATTATATTTCATGTAAAATAATGCTTTAACGTAACTTTCCCTAAATTATTAACAAATTGGTAAAAGGGCACCCATTTAAACAAAAGTACAGCCTCCTCCATAACCCCTTAGCTGCCCTTACCATCTCCAATACAGGTGCTTTTCCACCATTAGAGGTAGAAATAAGCTTTTACCAATTTGCCAATATTTTAGGCAAAGTAACAGAAAGAAATAACATGAAGAAATAGCATAACGCTCTACAAACTATACATTACTGGACTTTAGTATTAATATTCTAGAAAATAATAACTTACCCCTTTAACACCCAGATTGGTGGGAATCACCTACTGTTCCTTTTTCGTTGAAGATGAATTAGCTTCTATTGATATGGTCTTCACTCTATAGGATCCATCCATCTTATGGACTGGGCCCCAGGTACTTAAACATATCAATAATAAGATTTACATGTGGTCTTCACCTATAGGACACATCCATCTTATGGACTCGACCTAGGTCTTAAAGATTTTCTCTAACAAGATATGATCTTTCACCTATGGGACCCATCCTTCATTGGATTGGGCCCTAGGAACTTAATCATATCTCTAACAGGATGTTGATGTAGTCTTTGCCTTTGGATCCATGCTTCTTATGGATCAGACTCCTTTACTCTAGCACTTCTCCTTTTCTTGTAAAAGAAAGTCTGAGGCACATACTTTCTGGAACAAAAAGACAACACATAACTCTAGAGCACAGTATCGTATCAACTTTGTGCAAATTTTGGAACAACATAGCTTTGCCAAAGCCCTAGTTCCGAGTTTTGACTCTGCTATGTATTATGTTTCATGTAAAATAATGCTTTTAACGCAACTTTCCCTAAATTATTAACAAATTGGTAAAAGGGCACCCATTTAAACAAAAGTACAGCCTCCTCCATAACCCCTTAGCTGCCCTTACCATCTCCAATACAGGTGCCTTTTCCACCATTAGAGGTAGAAATAAGCTTTTACCAATTTGCCAATATTTTAGGCAAAGTAACAGAAAGAAATAACATGAAGAAATAGCATAACGCTCTACAAACTATACATTACTGGACTTTAGTATTAATATTCTAGAAAATAATAACTTACTCCTTTAAAACCCTGATTGGTGGGAATCACCTGCTGTTCCTTTTTCGTTGAAGATGAATTAGCTTCTATTGATATGGTCTTCACCTATAGGATCCATCTTATGGACTGGGCCCCAGGTACTTAAACATATCAATAATACGATTTACATGTGGTCTTCACCTATAGGACACATCCATCTTATGGACTCGGACCTAGGTCTTAAAGATTTCTCTAACAAGATATGATCTTCACCTATGGGACCCATCCTTCATTGGATTGTGCCCTAGGAACTTAATCATATCTCTAACCGGATGTTGATGTCATCTTTGCCTTTTGGATCCATGCTCCTTATGGATCAGACTCCTTTTACTCTAGCACTTCTCCTTTTCTTGTAAATGAACGTCTGGAGGCACATACTTTCTGGTACAAAAAATAACACATAACTCTAAAGCACATTATCGTATCAACTTTGTGCAAATTTTGGAACAACATAGCTTTGCCAAAACGCTAGTTCCGAGCCTTGACTCTGCTATGTATTATATTTCATGTAACATAATGCTTTTAACGCAACTTTCCCTAAATTATTAGCAAATTGGTAAAAGGGCACCCATTTAAACAAAAGTACAGCCTCCTCCATAACCCCTTAGCTGCCCTTACCATCTCCAATACAGGTGCGTTTTCCACCCTTAGAGGTAGAAATAAGCTTTTACCAATTTGCCAATATTTTAGGCAAAGTAACAGAAAAAAATAACAGGAAGAAATAGCATAACGCTCTACAAACTATACATTACTGGACTTTAGTATTAATATTCTAGAAAATAATAACTTACCCCTTTAACACCCAGAATGGTGGGAATCACCTACTGTTCATTTTTCGTTGAAGATGAATTAGCTTCTATTGATATGGTCTTCACCTATAGGATCCATCCATCTTATGGACTGGGCCCCAGGTACTTAAACATATCAATAATAAGATTTACATGTGGTCTTCACCTATAGGACACATCCATCTTATGGACTCGGACCTAGGTCTTAAAGATTTCTCTAACAAGATATGATCTTCACCTATGGGACCCATCCTTCATTGGATTGGGCCCTAGGAACTTAATCATATCTCTAACATGATGTTGATGTAGTCTTTGCCTTTTGGATCCATGCTTCTTATGGATCAGACTCCTTTTACTCTAGCACTTCTCCTTTTCTTGTAAAAGAAAGTCTGGAGGCACATACTTTCTGGAACAAAAAGACAACACATAACTCTAGAGCACAGTATCGTATCAACTTTGTGCAAATTTTGGAACAACGTAGCTTTGCCAAAGCCCTAGTTCCGAGTTTTGACTCTGCTATGTATTATATTTTATGTAAAATAATGCTTTTAACGCAACTTTCCCTAAATTATTAACAAATTGGTAAAAGGGCACCCATTTAAACAAAAGTACAGCCTCCTCCATAACCCCTTAGCTGCCCTTACCATCTCCAATACAGGTGCATTTTCCACCATTAGAGGTAGAAATAAGCTTTTACCAATTTGCCAATATTTTAGGCAAAGTAACAGAAAGAAATAACATGAAGAAATAGCATAACGCTCTACAAACTATACATTACTGGACTTTAGTATTAATATTCTAGAAAATAATAACTTACCCCTTTAACACCCAGATTGGTGGGAATCACCTACTGTTCCTTTTTCGTTGAAGATGAATTAGCTTCTATTGATATGGTCTTCACCTATAGGATCCATCCATCTTATGGACTGGGCCCCAGGTACTTAAACATATCAATAATAAGATTTACATGTGGTCTTCACCTATAGGACACATCCATCTTATGGACTCGGACCTAGGTCTTAAAGATTTTCTAACAAGATATGATCTTCACCTATGGGACCCATCCTTCATTGGATTGGGCCCTAGGAACTTAATCATATCTCTAACAGGATGTTGATGTAGTCTTTGCCTTTTGGATCCATGCTTCTTATGGATCAGACTCCTTTTACTCTAGCACTTCTCCTTTTCTTGTAAAAGAAAGTCTGGAGGCACATACTTTCTGGAACAAAAAGACAACACATAACTCTAGAGCACAGTATCGTATGAACTTTGTGCAAATTTTGGAACAACATAGCTTTGCCAAAGCCCTAGTTCCGAGTTTTGACTCTGCTATGTATTATATTTCATGTAAAATAATGCTTTTAACGCAACCTTCCCTAAATTTTTAGCAAATTGGTAAAAGGGCACCCATTTAAACAAAAGTACAGCCTCCTCCATAACCCCTTAGCTGCCCTTACCATCTCCAATACAGGTGCTTTTTCCACCATTAGAGGTAGAAATAAGCTTTTACCAATTTGCCAATATTTTAGGCAAAGTAACAGAAAGAAATAACATGAAGAAATAGCATAACGCTCTACAAACTATACATTACTGGACTTTAGTATTAATATTCTAGAAAATAATAACTTACCTCTTTAACACCCAGATTAGTGGGAATCACCTACTGTTCCTTTTTCGTTGAAGATGAATTAGCTTCTATTGATATGGTCTTCACCTATAGGATCCATCCATTATGGACTGGGCCCCAGGTACTTAAACATATCAATAATAAGATTTACATGTGGTCTTCACCTATAGGACACATCCATCTTATGGACTCGGACCTAGGTCTTAAAGATTTTCTAACAAGATATGATCTTTCACCTATGGGACCCATCCTTCATTGGATTGGGCCCTAGGAACTTAATCATATCTCTAACCGGATGTTGATGTCGTCTTTGCCTTTTGGATCCATGCTTCTTATGGATCAGACTCCTTTACTCTAGCACTTCTCCTTTCTTGTAAATGAACGCCTGAGGCACATACTTTCTGGTACAAAAATAACACATAACTCTAAAGCACATTATCGTATCAACTTTGTGCAAATTTTGGAACAACATAGCTTTGCCAAAACCCTAGTTCCGAGCCTTGACTCTGCTATGTATTATATTTCATGTAAAATAATGCTTTTAACGCAACTTTCCTTAAATTATTAACAAATTGGTAAAAGGGCACCCATTTAAACAAAAGTACAGCCTCCTCCATAACCCCTTAGCTGCCCTTACCATCTCCAATACAGGTGCGTTTTCCACCCTTAGAGGTAGAAATAAGCTTTTACCAATTTGCCAATATTTTAGGCAAAGTAACAGAAAGAAATAACAGGAAGAAATAGCATAACGCTCTACAAACTATACATTACTGGACTTTAGTATTAATATTCTAGAAAATAATAACTTACCCCTTTAACACCCAGATTGGTGGGAATCACCTACTGTTCCTTTTTCGTTGAAGATGAATTAGCTTCTATTGATATGGTCTTCACCTATAGGATCCATCCATCTTATGGACTGGGCCCCAGGTACTTAAACATATCAATAATAAGATTTACATGTGGTCTTCACCTATAGGACACATCCATCTTATGGACTCGGACCTAGGTCTTAAAGATTTCTCTAACAAGATATGATCTTTCACCTATGGGACCCATCCTTCATTGGATTGGGCCCTAGGAACTTAATCATATCTCTAACCGGATGTTGATGTCGTCTTTGCCTTTTGGATCCATGCTTCTTATGGATCAGACTCCTTTACTCTAGCACTTCTCCTTTTCTTGTAAATGAACGCCTGGAGGCACATACTTTCTGGTACAAAAATAACACATAACTCTAAAGCACATTATCGTATCAACTTTGTGCAAATTTTGGAACAACATAGCTTTGCCAAAGCCCTAGTTCCGAGCCTTGACTCTGCTATGTATTATATTTCATGTAAAATAATGCTTTTAACGCAACTTTCCCTAAATTATTAACAAATTGGTAAAAGGGCACCCATTTAAACAAAAGTACAGCCTCCTCCATAACCCCTTAGCTGCCCTTACCATCTCCAATACAGGTGCATTTTCCACCCTTAGAGGTAGAAATAAGCTTTTACCAATTTGCCAATATTTTAGGCAAAGTAACAGAAAGAAATAACAGGAAGAAATAGCATAACGCTCTACAAACTATACATTACTGGACTTTAGTATTAATATTCTAGAAAATAATAACTTACCCCTTTAACACCCAGATTGGTGGGAATCACCTACTGTTCCTTTTTCGTTGAAGATGAATTAGCTTCTATTGATATGGTCTTCACTCTATAGGATCCATCCATCTATGGACTGGGCCCCAGGTACTTAAACATATCAATAATAAGATTTACATGTGGTCTTCACCTATAGGACACATCCATCTTATGGACTCGGACCTAGGTCTTAAAGATTTTCTAACAAGATATGATCTTCACTCTATGGGACCCATCCTTCATTGGATTGGGCCCTAGGAACTTAATCATATCTCTAACAGGATGTTGATGTCGTCTTTGCCTTTTGGATCCATGCTTCTTATGGATCAGACTCCTTTACTCTAGCACTTCTCCTTTTCTTGTAAAAGAACGTCTGGAGGCACATACTTTCTGGAACAAAAGACAACACATAACTCTAGAGCACAGTATCGTATCAACTTTGTGCAAATTTTGGAACAACATAGCTTTGCCAAAGCCCTAGTTCCGAGTCTTGACTCTGCTATGTATTATATTTCATGTAAAATAATGCTTTTAACGCAACTTTCCCTAAATTATTAACAAATTGGTAAAAGGGCACCCATTTAAACAAAAGTACAGCCTCCTCCATAACCCCTTAGCTGCCCTTACCATCTCCAATACAGGTGCGTTTTCCACCATTAGAGGTAGAAATAAGCTTTTACCAATTTGCCAATATTTTAGGCAAAGTAACAGAAAGAAATAACATGAAGAAATAGCATAACGCTCTACAAACTATACATTACTGGACTTTAGTATTAATATTCTAGAAAATAATAACTTACCCCTTTAACACCCAGATTGGTGGGAATCACCTACTGTTCCTTTTCGTTGAAGATGAATTAGCTTCTATTGATATGGTCTTCACCTATAGGATCCATCCATCTTATGGACTGGGCCCCAGGTACTTAAACATATCAATAATAAGATTTACATGTGGTCTTCACCTATAGGACACATCCATCTTATGGACTCGACCTAGGTCTTAAAGATTTTCTCTAACAAGATATGATTCACCTATGGGACCCATCCTTCATTGGATTGGGCCCTAGGAACTTAATCATATCTCTAACAGGATGTTGATGTCGTCTTTGCCTTTGGATCCATGCTTCTTATGGATCAGACTCCTTTACTTCTAGCACTTCTCCTTTTCTTGTAAAAGAAAGTCTGGAGGCACATACTTTCTGGAACAAAAAGACAACACATAACTCTAGAGCACAGTATCGTATCAACTTTGTGCAAATTTTGGAACAACATAGCTTGCCAAAGCCCTAGTTCCGAGTTCTTGACTTCTGCTATGTATTATATTTCATGTAAAATAATGCTTTTAACGCAACTTTCCCTAAATTATTAACAAATTGGTAAAAGGGCACCCATTTAAACAAAAGTACAGCCTCCCTCCATAACCCCTTAGCTGCCCTTACCATCTCCAATACAGGTGCTTTTTCCACCATTAGAGGTAGAAATGAGCTTTTCAACTTGACAATATT
>JAKVIS010004703.1:0-13393 GCA_033119425.1 Bufotes viridis
TAGTGGAGTTCAAGAGAGATGGATGCAATAAGCTGATTATATTTGCTGCAGTGGAAAGAGAAACCCGAGTAGAAGATGTTGATTGATACTGGAGCCTCTCACAATGTTACATGAACCTCAACCCCTGATACATCCTTTGTCTACAGGGCGAAGACTCCATTTACAGTCCTTTCAGGGGCCCCATGCTGAGAAACAGGAAATTCATTTAAAGGTGTATTTGATGGATTTACATGATTCTGTCTCTATTGTAGGTGCTGATTTCCAGGGACAACATGGAGCTGTGGTTGACTATGTAAATGATTGGATCTGGTTTCATGGTAATGGAGAGCATTGTGTTGTCTCTGATTCCCCTGCTGTGTATGCAGTTAAGAAACCAGAGGTCTTTGCACCTCCAGCCATGATGATGTGAGGGTGTCAGGAGATAATACAAGAGCGTGAATATGTTTTCACTAGACATAAGCATGACTGTAGTAAAATGGATGATGAGGTGGTTATTTCAGACAAAGCTCATGAGCCTCAAAACGAACAGCCTCTTCCAAAAGATAGTGAGCCATATATCCAGAAAACCATGGAGTAGGGTTGAGCGAACCCGAACTGTAAAGTTCTGGTTTGTACCGAATTTTAGGGTTTTTGGTGCCCGGACCCGAACATTTTCGCAAAAGTTAAGTGTTCGGCGATTTCTTTGTCCTCTTTGAAAGGCTGCAGGGCAGCCAATCAACAAACATTTCACTAATTTGCCCTAAGAAATGTGAGGCGGTGACAGGAGTCATTTATAAGGGAGATATGTGTCACCCAGAATGTTGCAGGAAGCATTCTAAAAGCGGCTTGCTTATACCAGGAATGTGTCACCAAGGTGCTCGGCCTTGGTGGAGTAAAAGCCCTAGTCTAGGTGTCCTCTAAAGTAGTTGGTGGACACCATATAGATAGTATAGCTAGTTTCAGCTAGTCCAGAGCGGGCTTTTACTCGGAACAGGCAATGTGCTGGGTGGGTGCCTGTTCCCCAGGTTCCAGTCCGGGACTTGGGGCATGCTCATGGCTAGGGATCCTATTTAATGATGTGATGTAACACTGTCAGAGTGTGCTACGACTGCTTGACCTGGCTGCCATCTGGTTGTACTGGCTGCACTGATATGAAAAAGCCTAAATAAAGAGGACTTTTGATGAACGTTTTGGTGTCCCTGCCTCTGTACACTGGTCAAGTGAGTACGGTTCCCCACAGAAGCCACCACAGCCATGCCTACTAAAGTGCAGCATTTGACCCAGCCTCTCTTTAAGCTGGAGTCACGTAGCACCGCACGTCACTCTGCTCTTCTCATTGTAGGGATAGGATGCTGCTGCTGCTGTGAGGGAGAGATTAGGGAAGAAATCTATTGAACTTGGTGGTGTTAATATTCAAAATAGGCAAATAGTGAGTATGGCCCGCTGATGGGATCCCCCTGTTGGGTGGGGGCAGAGGGTCCGCCAAAGTGCATCCCAAACTACCCCCAACCAGTCACCATATTCCCCCGAGACACAGCGCCCCCTCCAGGGCCGCCACTTAGCCTGTTACATACAGACTAGTGGTGGCTGAGTAGTCAGGGGAGCCTGCCAGCAGAAGGGTGGGAGGTTCACAGGGTTCACATCCCCCCACACCCTGTGAGAGTAGCACTTTGCCAGTGTGTGTGATTTGTCACATGTATGTTACAGTCACAATCGGAACCTCCTCGCCTGTCACCAAACGTACAAAGAACTATCCACGCAGTTGAGGAGACGGCGCTTGAGACTTTGCAGAGAGGGGAAGATCCAATCCAGTCTGTTATCTTCCAAGGCCTCCCTAAAGAACATTGGAGGGAGGTGACCCGATCGTAGCTGATGGCGGTGCTGCAGCTTGAAATCAGCTGAGGACACTGTACAGTTCCTGGAAGACTGAGGGTTCATGATCTATGATAAGCCCCCCGTAACCGTGAGCCTAGTGGAGGAGGAGGAAGGTGGGTGCGCTATAGAAACCGTGAACCTAGGGGAGGAGGAGGGCCCTACAGGAACTGTGAGCCAATTAACTGAGTCTCCCGATGAAAACGTTGATGCTGAGATGGTCTTTCATAGCACTTCCAGGTGAGTACACGGGACCCTAAGGGATGGCACCTTATCTTTTGTCCTCGTCCTCTTCTTCTTTTCCTCCTGGAAGGCTCACTCCTACTTTGAGAAGCTCTTAGAAGAGAAGCTCTCTCACCAAACCCAGCTTAACTGCATCCAGCGTATCCATCAGTTCATAAAGTACAACATGCGTTCCACCAACCTTTCCCTCAAGCATCCCGACTTGTACAGGGCGTGCGAGTTCTTTATCACCGCCACTGAAGACATCCAGAAGACCCTGTCCAAGGGGCGCTACAGAGACCGGGTCAACAGGAGGTGAAAGGTATGCCCGGTGTCAGGACTGGGGGCTGGAGACATTTTTGGGTCCTCCTCCACTCTTCCTCTGTGGCTACCTGATGTCTCTGGTTTTATTTCTCCTCTCGCCCCTTTTCTTAGGTACACCTCCTTGAGCAAAAAAACACCCACCGTGTCAGATTGCCAAGCTGTCCTCAGAGTCGCCGAGAGCATGTTCTTGAAGTGCATAGACCGAGCCCGGGCCAACTGCGCAACCTCCAGTCAGCAGACAGAAATCATCCATTACCTAGAGTGCCTTCTTGTCTTGAAGCATCTTCAGTTACATGGGGTAGTGCACAGCATGACCGTGAGCCGATTTTTTGTGTGTTTGATTTGGGCATAGGGAATTCTTCTCATCCCTTGCCATTTCTCATGTCTCCTTCTCCTCGGTGCAAGTGGAAGAGTGGGAAGGGGATGATGTACCATGAGTACGAAGGCGAAAACCTACTGTATGTGTATTCGGAGTAAGGGACCCACAAGACCTCTACTCAACAAGTCACTGCTTTTGCGCTGGATAAGGATGACGAGTCGGTGGGTTTGGGCAGATGCGCCTGGTGGGTCCTGGGCGGTGTTGGGCTCTGTAAAATAACATAACTAACACTTTTTAGCAGGCTAGGGTTATTTTAAGGACCATGTGAGGTCAGCACTAGTGTTGATAGTCAATTTTTGACAGGTTGAGACGACAATAGTATTTGGAAAGATTAGGAATCCTCCTACTTCAGCATATTATTATTAGCTTTACATATAAGGATTCCTTAGGAAATCATGATGTAAGGGGTTTTACTTGTTAACCATATATGTTTGTTTTATGTAAAATTAGGATACAATACAACTCGTCGGAGAGTCGGACTATAAAAAGGGCTTTGTCTCAAGACATAAGCAGAGCATTCTTTGACAGACACCTGTTGCTCTCCCCACACACAGATTCACAAATACAAGTTATTTTGGGGAAATTAGCTTTTCACTCATTTTAAATTATTTTATTGCTTGCTTGTTACTTTTTGAGACTTATTTGATGTGCTATTTTCTCTTCCTAAACTATGTAACCATTTCCTTTTATGCAAATTGAATCCTTCCAGCTTTTATCTTTCATCAAGAACTCTCCATATTTTGTTGGGCTCCTTCTGAAGCATTTCTTGCAAAATAGAGAAATGCTGGACATTATTTGACAGTGGCGATCCATGAGATTTTTGTCATTTTTGGATTCCTTCTGTTTGCAAAAGGGAGGGCCAAGAGAGTAATTATTATTACAAACTTCAGGAAAACAACAAAAACGAACACATAGAAGGAGTGAGCCACACATCTGTTGCAAGCTTCACTTCCTAGACGTATTATAGACGTGAGGAAAGAATTTACTACACAGAGATCCTTCCACTGACTGTGGGAAGAAGATATAAGAAAGGGGGCATTGAGGACAATGTACCTGAGTAAGTAATGGAAATTCTTGATTCTTATTCAGATAAAAGTAAATTGGAGTTTAGAGTGGTGAGTAGTCATACTAATGTACAATTATGGGCAAGTTTATAGAGTCAATGTGAAGAAGAGAACATGAGAATTTATATAAAGTTGTTGTGTTTAGATAAATTACAGAAAAAGTTCAGGAATGTATTACATGTGGTTAAAATATTCAAAACATTAGTTTTTGAAGACAGGCAGCTACAGATTCAGACACATAGTATATATGTGAATAATAAAGATACACATAATACAGACACACAGGAACATTTAGAAGAGGATAATTTTAATGAATGTCCAAATTGTCTAATTTTGGCACAACACATAGAAGATCTGGAAGATCAGATGGAAACTAAGACACAACTGATATCAACTTTATGGGGGACTTTAACTACCCAGATATAGACTGGGAAACTGGAAAGCTGTACATCCCATAAAGGAAACAGGTTCTTGGCAATAGCCAAAGACAATTACCTTTCCCAACTGGTTCAGGACCTGACTAGAGGGACGGCCATACTGGACTTAGTATTAACCAATAGACCTGACAGAACAACAGACGTGCAGGTCGGGGGACACCTGGGAAATAGTGACCATAAAGTAATAACCTTCCAATTATCATTAAAAGAGGGTTTCTACAGGGAGGAACAAAATACCAAACTTCAAAAGAGAAAAATTTAGCTAACTAAGAGAGGCCATAGGCCTAACTAACTGGGACAAAGTCCTCAAAAACAAAAATACAGCGACAAAATGGGAGATTTTTAAAAGCATTGTAACATCTAATTGTGAGAGGTACATACCTTATAGGAATAAAAGGCTAAGAAACAATTAGAAACCAATGTGGATAAATAGAACCGTAAAGAAAGCAATAAATGACAAAAGAAAGCATATAAATCACTAAAACAGGAGGGGAGCAAGGAAGCACTGATAAACTATAAGGAAAAAAATAGAATATGTAAAAACTAATAAAAACTGCCAAAGTAGAGACCGAGAGATTAATTGCTAAAGAGAGTAAAACTAACCCTAAAATGTTCTTCAATTATATAAATGGTAAAAATACTAATCTGAAGGAGTTGGCCCTCTACATAGCAATGAGTATCCTAAGGGAATTAAGTGATGTCATAGCCAGACCCTTATTTCTGATATTTGCAGACTCTATACTGACAGGGAATGTTCCACAGGATTGGCGCATAGCAAATGTGGTGCCAATATTCAAAAAGGGTCCAAAAACAGAGCCAGGAAATTATAGGCCGGTAAACGTAACATCTGTTGTGGGGAAACTGAAGGTTTTCTGAGAGATGCTATCTTGGAGTATCTCAATGAAAATAAGCAAATAACGCCATATCAGCATGGCTTCATGAGGGATCGGTCATGCTAAACGAATTTAATAAGTTTCTATGAAGAGGTAAGTTCTAGACTTGACAGCGGCGAATCAATGGATGTCGTATATCTGGACTTCTCCACAGCATTTGACACTGTACCTCATAAAAGGTTAGTATATAAAATGAGGATGGTCAGACCGGGAGAAAATGTCTGTAAGTGGGTAAGTAACTGGCTGAGTGACAGAAAATAGAGGGTGGTTATTAACGGTACACACTCAGATTGGATCACTGTAACTAGTGGGGTACCTCAGGGGTCAGTACTGGAGGGGTCACTGTCACTAGTGGGGTACCTCAGGGGTCAGTACTGTGGGGGTCACTGTCACTAGTGGGGTACCTCAGGGGTCAGTACTGGAGGGGTCACTGTCACTAGTGGGGTACCTCAGGGGTCAGTACTGGAGGGGTCACTGTCACTAGTGGGGTACCTCAGGGGTCAGTACTGGAGAGGTCACTGTCACTAGTGGGGTACCTCAGGGGTCAGTACTGGAGAGGTCACTGTCACTAGTGGGGTACCTCAGGGTCAGTACTAGAGAGGTCACTGTCACTAGTGGGGTACCTCAGGGGTCAGTACTGGAGAGGTCACTGTCACTAGTGGGGTACCTCGGGGTCATTACTGGGCCCTATTCTCTTCAATATATTATTGATGATCTTGTAGAAGGCTTGCACAGTAAAATATCTATTTTTGCAGATGACACTAAACTGTGTAAAGTAATAAACACTGAAGAGGACAGTTTTCTCCTACAGAGGGATCTGGATAGATTAGAGGCTTGGGCAGAGAAATGGCAGATGAGGTTTAACACTGACAAATGTAAAGTTATGCACATGGGAAGGAATAATGCAAGTCACCTGTACATACTAAATGGTAAAACACTCGGTAACACTGACATGGAAAAGGATCTAGGAATTTTAATAAACCGCAAACTAAGCTGTAAAACCAGTGTCAGGCAGCTGCTGCCAAGGCCAATAAGGTCAGACCACACATGGAGGACTGTGTACAGTTCTGGGCTCCTGTGAACAAGGCGGACATGGCAGAGCTGGAGAGGGTTCAGAGGAGGGCAAATAAAGTAATAACTGGAATGGGGCAACTACAATACCCTGAAAGATTATCAAAATTAGGGTTATTTACCTTAGAAAAAGACGACTGAGGGCAGATCTAATAACTATGCATAAATATATTGGGGGAGAGTACAGAGATCACTCCCATCATCTATTTATCCCCAGCTGGCATCGGCTTCTTATAGCGTGAGTGCGCATGCGCCGGCACTTCACTAGAGAAGAAGCATCCAAGCAGTCCGTACGGATGCATCAGGCTGAGCCTGTGCACACGTGCGGCATCTCACAGCGGGAGGAGGGGTAGGGAGAGGCGGCACAGAGAAGTAGGAGGCGGAGCAGAACTCTGGGAAGGTGGCCCTGGGCACCAACGGCGATGGCTGCAGCCGGGCACCCTGCATCCCTGGACCTCCTCTTGGTCACCTTATTTTTATGACTGACAGGTTAGTAAAACCTGTTTTTTGGCAAAACTAAGCTACAGATCGCATTTATAAGCCCACATTAGGAATCATGAAGAGACCCTGAGCATGAGCATATGTTCAGCTCAAAGGGGTGAAAACTGGTGACAGAAACCCTTTAAGGCCAAAGTCGGTGCTGTCCAAAACAGGATGAAAAACAGGTAACAAATTCAAATCGTCCGAAATCAAACCCTCCCATAAAAGGAGAACACTCTGAACTGAAAGGAAAGGTGATGTTTCAAAGAACACAAGTTACTTGTTATCATTGAGGGAAAATAGGACATTTAAAATGGCAATGTAGGAAATTTCTAAATGAGACACAGAATGCAGGGAAAGAAAATGGTTTTGTGCCGACAGCTCCTCCTTCAGAGCAGGATCAGTCACAATCACTATATGCACCCTTAATAAGACAAATTCAGAGAATTAACATTGAATAACACCTCGTACAAGGGGAAATCATACGGTGATAAGATTGAGGGGACAACTGGTTTGTTACCTTCCCCATGACTTGTACAAACTCTGACCCCCCCATCCTTTGGAATTAGTAGCTCCAGTTTCACTGGATGAGTGTGGGAGACCATTTGTAAGGGGATCCTTACAGGGCAAAGAGGTGACATTTCTCATTGACACAGGAGCTCAATTAAGCGTGACTAATCAGAACTTACCTCTAACTCCAAATGTGCCTGTTTGTACAATTGTTGGTTTTAGTGGACAGAGCGGCACTAGAGCAACTTTAGCTCAGAAGGTTGGTTTGGAAATACCAGGCTATCTGAAAACTAAGATTGACATTTGGCATAACAAGAACTCTGAAAACATCAAAGAAACTGATGTAATAAAAAAATGGGGTTGGGTCATTGACTTAGGAAATAAGGTGATCTGGAAAGATGTTGATGGATCTAAACCTGTAGTCATTGATCCCACTGAATACAGTCATGTTGGTACTGTTTGCTTAACTGAAGTTGTTTCTTCTGAACATTTGTGGCCAGAAACTGGTGAACTGGTACTCCTTCTTTGTGGGCACAATTGAGAAATAAAGTTGGCACAAAGTACAAATTGCCACCTGAATCCATTGGTCCCATCTCTAAAGTCATACAGGAACTGCTTGATCAAGGTGTCATTAGAAAGGCGAATTCAGTAACAAACAATCCCCTGTGGTGTACCGTGAAGCCTGATGGTTCATACCGAATGTTATTGGACCTAAGACTGCTGAATGAGTATACCCCAAATGTGACACCGATCGTAGCAGATACTCATGACATGATGGCACGATTGAATGCCAAGGCAACGTTTTTTCTGTTTTAGACATCATTAATGTTTTTTTCAGCATTCCTCTTGCAAAGATCTGTCAATACAGGTTTGTATTTACTTTTATGGATGAGCAATATGTATTTTGCAGATTGCTTCAAGGAGCACATTTATCACTGTTCCGTTTCAGTATCTTGCATTGTGTATTGGTATGCTCCTCTCTTCCTCCCCCTCTGTTTCAGCTTCTAGTTGGTTCAGTCTAGCCACTTCCTGTTTTCCCTGTCATGCATTGCTGTTTGTGTGTGAGGAGAATCTAAGGAAAATCTGGGGAGAATCTGTGTAGTATCTCATCAAGAAGATTATTAGAGGCATAATTATTTTACCATCTGGATTCCCTGCATATCTTGTAAGTATCATTCCTCCTGTAAAGTTGAGCCTACATACACTGCCTCACTGAGCCTGTTGTTGGAATTTGCAGCTTCACCATCTTCATGTATGACAAAGTACTACTACTATTGGGTGATAACTACTTTAAGGCAACATATTTCTAGTAAAGTTCTTGTTGGTTCATCTTCTGCAGCTCTCATTCTTCTGCATCATCTACTAATTGTACCCAAGGGTGCTGGCGTCAAGAACTCCGGGGACCTGGCCTCCCAAGCACCCTAAACACCCATATCATAAAGGGCACCTCAACTACCATCTGGCTTGTGATCCCTGTACTACAGAGTGCCCCAGAGGATCTAGTGCTGTCTTAATAGAGAAATTATAATCAGATCATTCAACGTTTATTTCTGGGTAGACTCTTTATGATACATAAGTGGATGTAGTTTGAATGACTAGAAATGCCAGGTGTTTAGAGTAATGCAGTTTGGGAAAAGTTATGCAAAAATAACGTCTAGATGAATGTCTACCTAAATATTTCTAATGTTTTTAATATTATAATATATAAAATCATAATCTCTTTATTTTCATTATTATTACCCGGCACAGCTTTAAAGTTGGGTGGACAGGGCGTTGTAATGAAGAAGTGGATTTTCCTATTGTCTCCCTCTGTAGATGGGATTTGTTGATTTCCCATTTACCTTTATTTCATTGCCTTATGTGACCAAATTCTGAGCTGTCGATGATACAATTACTAGTTATAGAAACGTATTGGTTGTGTCTTCAGGTGAGGATCAGACACTTTGTTTCCCTGGTCTCTATCATCACTGCACACATATGTGTGTGGACAATAGAGGGAGAGAATTGCATTGGGTGTCAGGCTATAAAGATGCAAACAGGCAGGTGTTATGGGACAGGGGGTGTTATGGGACAGGGGGTGTTATGGAGATTCTGGACAGCAGCAGCAGTTCTTTTGATTAGCTCTGAATGATTGCAGTGTGATGATAAGCTGCCCCATTACTATGCTGATGTCTCCACATTAACATGGCAGGTTCATATCAATAAGTGTAATGTCACACGTAGTGATGCCGCGAACATAAAATTTTCCGTTTGCGAATAGCCATAGACTTTAATTGGCAGGCGAATTTTAAAACCCACAGGGACTCTTTCTGGCCACAATAGTGATGGGAAAGTTGTTTCAAGGGGTCTAACACCTGGACTGTGGCATGCCGGAGGGGGATCTATGGCAAAACTCCCATGGAAAATTAAGTTTTAATCCATAAAGGGCATAAATCAACTAACTGTTTGGAATAACATGCTTTAAAACATCCAGTGTGTGTATACGATCAGGTATGATGTTGTATTGATCAGGTAGTGTAAGGGTTACGCCCACTTTACAGACATTGACAGACCAAACTCCCCTTTTAATGCACCGCAAACAACCGCAAACAGTTCATTTGCACAACCGCAAACTCCCCATTTGCACAAGGTTGGATACCAAGCTAGCCACGTCCCGGTGATGTCATTGAAGGTTTCTTCCTCCACCCAGCCACGTACAACACCAAGGGTCCCCGAAAGGTCAATTGAATAGATTTTTCGAACGGGGAGATGGTTAAAAAAAACGCTGGCTCCCTCCCCTTTGTTTTTATCCACGGTCACTGCGTCTGCGCCATGCAATTTACTGTCACACTCGATATGAGTGGTATTTTCTGTAGTATTATTCTCATCAGTTTAATCCCTGTTACATCCCATATCAGGGATTGCCTTTTGTGAAAAAATTTTTAGGCCGGGTACCTTCGACTGCCTTCACAGTGACAGACCAAACTCTCATACACCAAACTGAATTGATTTCAGGAACCGGGAGATGGAAAAAGCAGCTTGGTCGGTCCTCATACTCCCAAATTGAGGCACTGCGCGTGCACAGAGCAATGTGCTGTGACACCCTATATGAGTGGTGTCTTAACTAGTACTATTCCTATCAGCGGCGGGCGGGTGCGTGGTAACTTGAGAGCAGGTGACCGAAGCTGAGCTGGAGGAGGATGGTGCGTCAAGGTTCTTAGCGGAAGCTGTTGAAGATTGGGTGTCCTGTCTAAGCCAGTCAACTATGTCTTCAGAATTTTTCGGGTTCAGGGTATGTGGTCTCTGAACACTGGGCATTATTCCAGGGACAGTGGAAATCACAGCACCACGACCACGACGGCCCCTGCGGAGTGGCCTGCCTCTGCCTGTCATTTTTTTAGATAAGTGGTACTACGCGTGCTAGGTACTGTGCCACCCGGTATGAGTGGTTGGCACTGGCAGTGGGCACACTACAGTCTGTGGAAGTCGGCCTGACACACACTAGCAGCAGGCAAGCAGCTGAAATTACACTAAAGTGTAAAAATTAAATGCCTTTTTTGATGCAAAGTCCTGTGCCACACGGGATGACAGGGGTGGGCACTGGCAGTGGGCACATTACAGTCAGTGGAAGTCAGCCTGACACACACTGGCAGGCAACTAACCTTAGATTAAAGTGTAAAAATTAAATGCCTTTTTTGATGCAAAGTCCTGTGCCACACGGGATGACAGGGGTGGGCACTGGCAGTGGGCACACTACAGTCAGTTGAAGTCGGCCTGACACACACTAGCAGCAAGCAAGCAGCTGAAATTACACTAAAGTGTAAAAATTAAATGCCTTTTTATGCAAAGTCCTGTGCCAGCCGGTATGAGTGGTGGGCACTGGCAGTGGGCACACTACAGTCAGTGGAAGTCAGCCTGACACACACTGGCTGGCAACTAACCTTAGATTAAAGTGTAAAAATTAAATGCCTTTTTTGATGCAAAGTCCTGTGCCACACGGGATGACAGGGTGGGCACTGGCAGTGAGCACACTACAGTCTGTGGGCCTGCAGCTCCTCACACACAGGCAGGCCAGGCAACTGCAATATGTATATAAAGGAAAAAAAAAGCAGACTAATGTTGCAGCCCTAAAAGGGCTTTTTGGGGTGCTGTCAGGACGCTGTCCTTACAGCAGAGATCTAATGAGTCTTTCAGGACTGGAGTGGACACTGAATACACTAGCCTAGCTATCGATTTCCTATTAAATCAGCAGCAGCTACACTCTCCCTCCTCTCACTAAGACTGCAGCTTCTGAATGAATCTAAAATGGATGCTGTTCAGGGGATGGGAGGGTCTGGGAGGGAGGGTATGCTGCTGATTGGCTGGAATGTGTCTGCTGACTGTGAGGTACAGGGTCAAAGTTTGCTAAATGATAATGTATAGGGGGCGGACCGAACATCGCATGTGTTCGCCCGCTGCGGCGAACGCGAACAAGCTATGTTCGCCGGGAACTGTTCGCCGGCTGATATTTCGGGCCATCTCCAGTCACACGTAGAAACCACTGTTTGGTCAAAGTGCAGCTAAAAAAACACCCGGTCAAGCAGTATATCTGTAAATCAGATAATTCTTCAGATGCTTGTTTCTATCGTTGTCATTTTGCAGCATGGACACAAACAAGTGTTCACAAATGGCCCCACCTAGTAGTAAGACTGCATGGTAGGCCTGGATTTCCACATAATGGCTGATGCAGGTGGCCTACCCTTTAATGATTCTACTGACAACATGTCCCATCTGATTTATGTTATTGGAGAGAAAAATCCTCTGTTTCCAGGAGGAAACATTTGTCTTTAATATCTTATAGATTTACAATAAAAACTGAATTGGTTGTGAACTCTGTGAAGTGAATGAACTTCAGTGAGTTTATTCTGCATTGTATTAAAATGGTCTTATAATGATTTCACTTTCAGTATAATAGCTCATTTTTCTCCGGGGATGGCCATGGGGGCAACATTCACCCCAAGTTATCGCCCAACTAAATATTCCACTCCTTGGTCTTTGGACCCATAAATGTTATTATATGTAAAGAGAAGATATTACATTTATGTGGATATTATGGTATAAATGTACAGAATAACAGGATAACGCTTTCATCTGTCTGATATATAGTTGTAGTAAAAGGAAAGAGAAATCAAATAAATCCCTTTTTACACAGATTGACTGAAAGAACACAGTCTGTAAAATAAGGATGGAAAATGTCTAATTCATGCCCAGTAAATATTCACCAAGAAGTTTTTTTGCAGAAATGTTTGTAACTTCTCCATAGATCTTGCAGAAATCCATTCATCTCTTGCGAAAACTGCGCCAGGCAACATTATTGAAAGGATTCTCAGCCAAAAAATCATCCGCGATACATCTGCTGTGTGTGAATGCTAGAGATGAGCGAATCAAAGATGACGATCTGAATTTCAGGAAATATTCGATTTGCACCGAATGCGATTTTCCTGACACTTCGTGGCTGCTGCACATGTTACGACATAGGGTAAAGAACTCTGGGAATGTGGGATTACCCACAATGCCATGCATGCAACCAATCATGCAACCTATGATGTCGCAGCCTTATAAATAGCCTCAGCCATCTTGGATTCAACCATTTTCCAGTGTACTTAGTGCAGGGAGAGACGTCAACAGGCGCTAGGGACAGTGCTAGGAAAGACTTCATTGTGCTGAAAAAAAAACTATTTACAAGTTCCGGGAAAGATTATTCAAGGTGTAGCGAAAGGATAGGGAGGCGTCATCGGCACTATAAAAGGAGAACAGGGTGCAATAGAGGAGTGTACAGCCTAGGTAATCGGAGCAATTAGTATTACAACTTGCTGCACTTATTGGGGATCCAAATTGCTTTTAGGTTGTGTGCACTACATGATGCACCCCAATCACAAGCAAGGTTTGCTGGAATTAGTGATGTAAGTGCTGTGTTATACAGCCATTTACAGGGTTAATAGGAAAGATACATATGTCCTATTAGCCTTTCTGCGTTGATTTAACATTGTTTTACTTTTTTTTTTTTGGGGGGGGGGGTATCATTAGGAAAAAAAAGGGAAATATATATTTCATAATTGCTGCTCAGCAGTGAAGTTACATTTGGTGTGGAATATTTGATTGGGCGATAACTTGGGGTGAACCGATTCAGTTTTTATTCTAAAA